>WBNH01004828.1:100477-126344 GCA_013401255.1 Urocolius indicus | reverse complement strand
TTGGTTTTTAACTTTCTCATCTTATTATCTATCCTCATCTCTTTCTTCCACTGCTTCTTTTTTTATGGAAGGGTTTTGTCTTAAAATCCAGCATTCCCTATGGTCTGAACTGCTTCATGCTGCTGATTTGCTCTGTTGCTTAGTTTTATTTGCTATTAACATTTCTCTTTATAAGTCTCACCTGTTACTGTTGTGGCGGTTTAGCCCTGACTGAGTTCCAGATGCCCACTAAGTTGTTACACCTCCTAAACTGGACAGGAGACATAGAGAAAAAAATATAGACAGGTTTGTGAGTCGAGATAAGGACAGGGAGATCAGTCGACAATTAATGTCACAGGCAAAACAGACTCAACTTGGGGAGAAAAGGGCTTGATTTATTAAATGAACCATCAGAACAGGAAGATGAGAAAAAAAATGAATCTTAAAACACCTCTCCTCACTCCTCCCTTTTCCCAGGATGCTCCTTCCTTCCCCCTCAGCAGCTCAGGGGATGGGGGTTGCAGTCAGTTCATTACAGGTGGACTTTTCCACTGCTGTTTCTCAGGGGGAGGCCTCCTCACACTTCCCACTGCTACACTGTGGGGTCCCTCCCACAGGTGACAATCCTTCATGAACTTCTCCAACTTGGGCTGCAGCTACTCATGAACTGCTCCAGCATGGGGCTTCCCACAGGGATATCTCCTCACACCCTGCCCCAACGTGTGTCACCCACCAGGAGAACAGTCCTTCAGGGACAGACTGCTTCAGCCTGAGTCCCTCATGGGATCACAAGTCCTGACAGCAAACCTGCCTGGCGTATGCTTCTCTCTTCCCACAGACTCCCATATCCTGCNAAAAAAAAAAAAAAGGATATAAGCATAACTACCCAGTGCTTGAAGTAAAGGGAGTGATTAGTAACCACATGCAAAAGTCTACATGAGACCTGGGAGTGTGGTTTAAATGCTGGATCTGGTTTTCTGCAGAATTGCACTTATAAACATTCCCAGAGCAATGTCTTTAATCAGAAAATCTTCAAAGTACTTAGTTTCCACACAGATGCCAGCATTCGCATCTTGCTAGCGTGCATGTGAGACATCTGCACTTTCTCCTCCTCTCTTTGATTTTTGAGTTGCAGAAAAGTATCATGACAGTCTGTGTCTACCAGTAAACAGCTATTCAGGTGCTCCAGCATTTTATAGTCTACCTGCAGTGAAGTCCTGTCCCATATCATTTGCCCTTTAATCTTAGCAAAGAGATTGTTGTGGTTTTTTGTTTTGGTTTGGTTTTTAACTTTCTCATCTTATTATCTATCCTCATCTCTTTCTTCCACTGCTTCTTTTTTTATGGAAGGGTTTTGTCTTAAAATCCAGCATTCCCTATGGTCTGAACTGCTTCATGCTGCTGATTTGCTCTGTTGCTTAGTTTTATTTGCTATTAACATTTCTCTTTATAAGTCTCACCTGTTACTGTTGTGGCGGTTTAGCCCTGACTGAGTTCCAGATGCCCACTAAGTTGTTACACCTCCTAAACTGGACAGGAGACATAGAGAAAAAAATATAGACAGGTTTGTGAGTCGAGATAAGGACAGGGAGATCAGTCGACAATTAATGTCACAGGCAAAACAGACTCAACTTGGGGAGAAAAGGGCTTGATTTATTAAATGAACCATCAGAACAGGAAGATGAGAAAAAAAATGAATCTTAAAACACCTCTCCTCACTCCTCCCTTTTCCCAGGATGCTCCTTCCTTCCCCCTCAGCAGCTCAGGGGATGGGGGTTGCAGTCAGTTCATTACAGGTGGACTTTTCCACTGCTGTTTCTCAGGGGGAGGCCTCCTCACACTTCCCACTGCTACACTGTGGGGTCCCTCCCACAGGTGACAATCCTTCATGAACTTCTCCAACTTGGGCTGCAGCTACTCATGAACTGCTCCAGCATGGGGCTTCCCACAGGGATATCTCCTCACACCCTGCCCCAACGTGTGTCACCCACCAGGAGAACAGTCCTTCAGGGACAGACTGCTTCAGCCTGAGTCCCTCATGGGATCACAAGTCCTGACAGCAAACCTGCCTGGCGTATGCTTCTCTCTTCCCACAGACTCCCATATCCTGCCAAGATCTTGCTCCAGGGTGAGCTTCCCACAGAGTCACAGCCTCCTTCAGGCATCCACCTGCTCTGGTGTGGGCTCCTCCACAGGCTGTGAGTGGATCTCTGCTCCCCAGTGGCCTCCATGGACTGCAGGAGCACAGCTGCCTCACCATGGGCTGCACCACAGGTCACAGGGAGTCTTTTTTCCAGGGCCTAAGCATCTTCCTCCCCCTCCTTCTCCACTGATCATGGTGTCTGCAGAGATGTTTTCACATTCTCACTCCCTGTTGCTGCTGCAGTTTAGCAACTGCACAGCAGCTTCTTCCCCTCCTCAAATACGTTATTCACAGAGGTGTTACCTCAGTCACTAATTGGCCAGGCCTGGGTCAGCTGCAGGGTCCAGCTTAGAACCGACTGGCCCTAGCCCTATCAGCTACAGGAGAAGCTTCTGGCAACTATTTGTTTAAAGAAGCCATCCCTGTAGCCCCCCCTCCCGCTACCTGGCCCAGGCAAAACCACTACAGCTGGGGAGCTGCTGTCATAAGCCAGCTGTAATGTTTGGAACTGGCTTTTCATGGTGCCAAGTTAGGGCAAATGCCCTCTTAAGTTTAAAAATAAGGTTTCCAAAACATTTTCAATTGTCATTACAGCTGTTAAATTTACTTATATGTTACATTACAGAATCAAAAGATACACATTTATCTATTTTCCTCAGTAGATTTTAATTTTAGACACAAGACCCTGTGATTCTGTGATTTATGTTTGCAGCTCAAATACTGGAATTATTCCATTACATGACAATTCATAAGAGATTTGCAATAGAAATAGAAAAAATCTGGTTTTGGTGTTCATAATTAGATTAAAAAGAACACATGAAATGGGGATGTGGAATTTAAATCTTCAAAATCTTTTTGGATTCGCTAATTGGGAGTGTTGCAATGTAGGAAAAAACAGAGTGTTCATATATTTGCAGTGTTTCTTTACAGACTTTTTTTTTCTAACAAGGTTATTTCATTGCCATCTGACAGCTGCTGTTTTGTGGGCTTCAAAAAATGAGTCAAAGCCTTCAGTATAATTCCAAGGATATGTATCAAGTGTGGTGAAAGCTGATGACAACTTAAATCCCTGTTGTCAAGGATATGTGGGTGTGTAAGCTAGAGCCGAGTGTATAAGCTGAACCGTGTGTGAATTTTCCAGGTCAGGCTCAAGTTGTAGTTACAGTATTTAATGCAGGACGAGGGAGGCCTGAGTTCACTCAGGCAGGTATTGTCCAAACAGGGAAATGCAAGAGTCAAAGTCCCCAGCTGCCATTAGCTGTGCTGTGGTTTTATGGCCATTTGATTGGCCCACGCTGGAAGCCCTACCCTTCTGTGGAACTACTCTTCCCAGAGGCAGTCCTGCCTGCAGCTCCAGCACTGGCTCATCTGCTATCTTTGCATCACATCCCTTGCACAGCGCAAGCCTGGCCTTTGCCAAGCAAAGGAGGAACTCCCTGCACATCCCAGTCCCCCCAGCCCCAAGCCTCTGTGCCCAAGCTTCCACGCCACCACAAGCCACGCGGATGCAGACAGAACATCAGTCAGGTGCAAGCCATCAGTGTGGAAGCCATCCTCTGCTCCCTGCCAGTGAGGAGCACCCGGCAGCGGTGATTTGGCTGAGGGTGTGACCACAAGTGAGAGATCTGATTTCTTGTGGTTATTAATGGCTTCTGGTGATCTCTGGACTATTCTTTCAGTCTGATTTCAGTTCACTTTAATAGCACCCACAGAGCAACTATGCTTTTCCCAAGTGTCCCTCAGGACTCTTTATGGACACAGGACTGTCTGCTGCGATCTGTCCCAAACTGCACAGCACTTGTGGTTTTCATCCTTTGTCTTAAGAGCAGTGAGGAAAGCAAGGTCTGCTTTAAATGAACTCTGTGACAAACAGCTTCAGAAAGAATAAATCTGAGTGGGCATTTGTGTACCACATTTAGAAGATCTGTAAGTTGTAGAAGTTTCTGATTGACAGGAGTTTTACAGATGTGATTTACTAACATTAATGGGTTTTTATATAAACATAAGGCTTTTCCCTCAAGCTGTCAGTTCAACACCTTTCATGACACTAGTCCTTTGTAGTTTTAATACATTATTACAATAACTTGGTTATAAACAAGGATCTTCAGTGATTCACTAGGAAGCGCCTAAATACACTGTTCAAGAAAAACTGCATTTTATATAATATTATGCCTTATTTTTTAATAGTGATACTAAAAGAATACATTTGCATTAAAAATTGTGGAACGGATATATGGGAGACAGAAATAGAGACTGGTCACCTCAAAATCAAAATCTTACTAGTCCCAAACATTATAATGGGACTTCAAAATCTACCTCCAATTTTTACAACTGGCACATCTCTCTGTTGTGGTGCCCAATGTATATTTCATTTCTTTAGTTCTGATGACATGCAGGCAAGCACTCCCTCAGAAAGCATGTGCTTATCCAGCAAATGCCGATTTTGAAAAACATTGAAAAAACTGAAAAAAATAAATATGATCTGTCCATACAAAATCACAATGCTCAACTAGAGATACAGCAGTAATGGGCTAGCAAAGGTGTAGGAAAGACTTCTGCAGCCTGAGGTGGACTATCCCTCCATGCCTTTCAGTGGAGAGGGTAATTGCATCATTACTCTGGATGACTTTTATGAGGCTGCACATGATGGAAAAAGACAATAGCTTCCTGAATCCAATTCTCCTCTCACGCAAGGGTAATCACAATCTGTCCCTAATATTGCTGTGTTCTAGTAATAGATGCATTTATTCCTCTGTCTAGAGTGCTGAAAAGATTGTGCTGCTTCACTACAGAAATCCATAAACTCATGTAAAATTTCTCCAGTAGTGTCTTGGAGAGCTGATGGCTTGGAATAAACAAGCAGTTTTGTCAGAGGAAAACAAAACATACCAACTCTAACTTTGCACAGATGATTTTGCAGCATTGAGGCCTACTTCTTTGCTGAATGGGGTTATTAATTATCTCTGAGCTATTCTGCTTAGTGTTACTCCATCTGTAACCATGCTAGTGTGGTTTCTAAAGGAAATGCACACATATAAACACAAAAATACTTCCTATATTTGACAGAAAACATATCATGAAGCCCTTAAATTGTAATTAACTAGCACATTTCGGACAAACTTTCAAGCAAAAGCATCTGTGCATAAAGCAAAGTAAAACATACCTCATTTCACATTAAATATCATCTGGCTTGGTTATAAACCTTTGGCCCAGGGCTTTTTTAGGAGGAAAAGAAAGATGGGAAAGGATTTTTTTTTTTGCAAACATTGCTCTCTGACTTCCTTAGAAATGGTTGCTTTGACTCGACTCATTTGACCAGAGCAGCCATTTACATTGTCAACAGTCACTTCAGAAGCAGATATTTATAAGAATAGGAGTCAGTCTCATCTGGAAGGACATCTAACACAAGTCAGGTAGGTGAAACTTTCTGCTGCAATTCTGAGCTTGAAGGAAGGTTCATCCAGAGGGAGGTCAGCTTCCTGCCCAGCACCCGCTGTAGTGCTTCTGTAATGCTTCTCCACATGCCTGATCTTGGAGCTCTCTCTTCAGCCTAGACTCAAAACTGTCAAGTAAGTTTCTTGGTATGAAGAAATTAACTGTGGGCTGCACTGCAGGGGAGAAAGGATCCTTACTGGGACGAATGAAAAATAAAATGTAAAATGTGTCTTCATGTTATAGAGGTAAAGATAAAACTCTGAGTACTCAAGGCGTTTAGTTTTAATACCTTCTAACTCTTTCAGTTAATCTCTCTCTCTCAGTAATCTGAGTGTGCATGATCTACTGTTCCTCAGGGCCAAATCAAATAGTACCTGCTTTTCTGAAGTTATCTCAGAGATGACCAGATCAGATGACTCAAAGGTACAGTTTGCACCTGCAGTTTACAAATGAAATTTTTTAAAGTGGTAGAAGACCTTGGGTGACTCACTTCTGAGATGTCTGAAAAGCCCGAGGCTGAAAAACTCTTGTGCACCCACTGTTAAAAACCACTTTTCTTCAGAAACTCTTGATAAATGTTGCTTCTTCCCACCCTACATAGAGAAAAGTTAGAAACTTTTGAACAGTCTGTTCAATAAGATCATAATATATAGTAACTTCCAGTAAATTTTGTACAGGAAATAAAATGTGCTATGTTAATAGGCTTATTTCCTTTCAAAGGAGATACAAAATTAACTATGTAATCAGTGATATTTACATATAGTCCAGCTCTCATTATGATACATAGTACTAAAGGAAACAGCCACCACCTGGTGCCTTGAGTTTCCAGAATGGGGCTCTGCTGAGAAGATGTGGATTTTTGAAAATTTTAAGAAAAAATAATACATCTTAATTTTACATTTTTCTCTGTAATGTCAGACTTCTCTGAAGAAAACCACTTTGTCAAACTTGACTAGGAAAACATTACAAAGAGGAAATTGTTCTCAGCCTTTCCCGCATACGGAATGAAACAATCAGCCAGCTAGAGCTGTTTATGCACACAGAAATCTGCTGTTTTCCCCAGGTGATCTTCATAATATTTGCATAGTTAAGAACCTAACAGTACATGAGGGCTGCTGGGACCATCTTGAACTGACAAGCGGTTGTGCCGGCAGCCTTCCCCCTAGAGCTATTTGCAGGCTCACTACTTGCTTCACTGCAGCTGGGCACAGTTTAGGTTGCAGTTAATGGCTCCTCAAAGCACTGCAGCTGTGGGAGGAAACTGTTCCTCTTGGCTGGGCGAATGACAGAAGAGCAAGGAAGTAAACATGAAATTAGTAAGTGTGATTGCATGCCATTAAACTTTGCAATGGTGTCAGATTGGTACAAGTCTGGGTACAGGCTGGAATCACTGAGATTAAATGAACCTGGAGTAGAAGACTGGTGCAAGTAGATATGTGCTGCTTAAAACCTCATCTTTCAATTCTGTTATCTCTGAGCCTGACACATCAGCCCTGTGCTATATTAAGGAGAAAATTTATCCTGAATTAGGAAAGGCATGCAGTGAGTGTACTTCATCCTGCAGCTGTGTCAGAGTTTATCCCATCACCAATCCAAGGGCTGCACCTTGGAGAGAGGCTCCCAGACAAGGAAATTCCCATGGTTCATCACTCTGACCTGTGAAACGGTCCAGCACTGGCTCAAGCACACTCTCAACATCTGCCTGCCACTATTAGCTGTTTGTGGTTACTCTCTCTCCCTTTCTCAGTAAACAGCGAGTGAGGCCTGAACCCACTAACACTTTGAATGGGAGCCATGTGAAAGAAAAGGCTTCTTTTACCCTCTCTCCCTTTCCTCCCTGTGTATTCACACAGGCATCCCATAAGGATTCCTGGTAGCCATTTGGGTGTCTGATATGTAAAGGTCGCTTCTGCAAAAGAGTGATACATAAGGCATACATAGATGTGGTGAAGAGGTTGGGCTAAACACTTCCAGGCACAGGCTGAAATTTCTGCAAATATTTATTTGGTTTGTAAATATTTCCACAATTTAGTCTCTGTCTCATGGAGTTATATGTAAGTTTCATCCAAGAGAGTTTGAAGTCTGTCTTAAGTCTTCCAACACCTTTAAGATATTTCAAACAGTATGCATGTTTTAGAAATCAGAGATCTTCCTAAGACAAAGTCAAACAATTTGTCCAAACTCAAAATGTGAACAACAGCACCACAGTTAAATTGCAGTAGGGATGACCTTAATTGCACTCAACTACATTGTCAGCTGTGCATGTCTATATACTGTTTATTGATGAAAGGTGAAGCTCTTCAACACAAAGGACTGGAGTTTTTATTGAAAAGCTAAAGTTTGAGAAAACATCCTGAATGCTCACTAAAACCATAAGCACTTATTATACATAGTTGAGATCTATAGTGCTTTTTTGACATTATCAAATGCATTTCTGTTCTAGAAGGTATTAGATGAAAGTATGTTAGAGCTATCTCTAAAAATGTTTGTTTCTAACAAGACATCAGCATGTCATGAGAACTCACAAAAGTTTCATACAGCTGCCAGCCAAAATGCTGTTCAGACTCAAAGCTGTTACGTCATGACTGCACTCAGTGAAGAATACAAACAGCCATGAGAAGAAGTGATGCAAAGCCCTCTGGAGGCAGACAAAGTTTTCTCTTTTGGTGCAGTGAGTTTTGGGTGAGACCATTAAAAATTCAGAAGTAATCAATTATTCAAGTATTTAAGTTCAGTCATACAGGATTAAGGACATTTTCTCCTCTGGAAATTTACTAGACACCAAACAAATCTAAAAGCTTGAGTTCAAACAGAAACTCAAGCAATATAAGAGAATTTGTACATGTGCTGAAGAAAATTTTCTACTGGAAATTTGAGTATAATGTTGAATCAGCTGCAAAAATACAGAGTTATTATTGAAATTATGCAATTCTCCTGCCCCAAAGAAACCCACCTTTGTGTCAAGATTAACTACAAACTGTTTGAATATACAAACATTTGCCAGTGTTTCTTCTTAGACATATTTCTAAGCAACATCTTTAAAAGCTTATTCTCCAAAACCAGACTAACCAGGATGTAAAAACTAAGAAATGACATATGCTTATATTAACTAAATAGGTTATTGGCAAACATGTATGGTCATTATTTCTTCCAAGAAGGTCATCCTGCATCATGTGCTTTATAATAGAGAGATGCTTATGAAATACAATTATCCAAGCCACTTGGATGACACCAGCTAAGTCAGGACCAGGGTTTCTTATGGGTCAGTTCTGGACTATTTCTGCATATTAAGACAAGAAGACTGCTTATCACAAAACGCTTAACTGGTATTAGAAGCAAAGCCCAGTACCTAGGACTCCATGTCCCACTTCAGCTACATAGCTGAAGGGCTATGAGGCTACATAGCTACACTTTCTCCTGATTTCTTTCTTTTTACTATGGGAATGATGTGAGATACCTGGGATCTCAGCCAGTACCATATATTCCACAACTTCTGAGTGTTTATTTCAATATCTTGTGCATCACGTTCATTCATGTTAACTTATGTTTAATATCCTGTCTGTATTTTCTTTGTCTAACTCAACCACCACTAGACAAAGGTTGTAATTTTAAATTCTGCGCATTCTACACTCATTTTTTATGGCTATTCTGTTCATGTCAGGGAATGTGAGATCAGGATACTTAAAAATTTAAACACAAAAATGTGTAGGGAGTAAGCCTGTAAAGTAGTCATTGATAAAAAATGCTTAGACAAATAACCTTTGCCAGCAATAAAGTGACCATAACCATTACAGACATTTGGGAAATACTCTTTAGCCTTCTCCTTGTACGTGTTTGCTGGTGAAACTTCTGAATCATTTTAGTGGTCTCTCCAGTTCATACCTCATATATCTTGAATAGTTCTGTAGAAATTCATTTGCCTTAGTATTTAGCCAGTGGCTTCTCCAAAATTACTCCTCTAGGTGTTCCTGCCTCCCCTTAGTTTTCATGGAACTGTTGATAAATGAGAAAGCATCTTCCGAGGGTCCTTGGGGCCATTGACCCATGTACGAGTTTTGGGTCCATACAGCAAAAAGGAGTATTCACCTCCCAAGAGGTAAGCACCTCACCAGGGAGCTGTTCTCCTATCACACAGATTTTATTTCATACAGGAGACCTACTGCAGATGATAGTAACCTCAGTGCTGAAGTAATATTGATATAACTACAGTAGTCTTAGGACACATTGATCTGAAAGTGTATTAGACCACAGGAAGAGGTATTGTCCTTTATTAATCAGCATGTAAACATGGAAGATGGACAGCTTTTTGGATTTCATATCACATCTGATTAAATGGACTCTGAACGTGAAAGGAATGGACCACTGCTGGGCTTAGCATTATAAGAGTAATCTTGTGATCACAAAGTGAACTTGATTAATTTTCATCTGTAGATCAGATTTGGTTACTAATTATATTGCTTCATAATCAACTAATGAACCTGTGTCAATATGTTTGAGAAAAAACAGTGCCTTTTTAAGTCACATAGGATTATACTAGAAAGTCTTGTTATTAAAATAATGATCACCACTAGGGAGAAGATGTCAGCTGTAGTGTTTTTCACATTTTACATGATTTAGCAGTGTCACTTACTGAGATTACATTACGAAATACATTGATGATTTTTATCACAATATTTATTTGGAGTTCTATACGTTGTCCTAATTTCGCTAGGTAAGTAGTCTGTTATAAGCTGTTTGCACCATTCGAAGGTGACATAAATTATCAAATGCTTCTCAATACAAGGCTTTTCAGATTATTTGGTGGATATGTGCATCATATATTGCATTTATAAGCTCAAGCATATGGTATTAATAAAGACTGATGGCTGTGACAATTTCCTTTTATAAACAATAAAACTTTTTTTATTAAGGGCTGAAGATGCCAAGGTAGCCATTCTGTAATCTAACAAACATGTGCACAGATGTACATGAACACATGGCCATCAACTCATGACTGTAAACTTACATAAGTATAATGTGAATCACTCTTGGAACTATCCCACAGAAGTCTGATCCAAAGTCTATTTAAATCTATAGAAAGATTCCCATTGTTTTTTTTAATGTTGTGAATGAGATCCAGAAGGAATGATTACGGGTGTTTCTTTGCAGAAGGGAGGTTATCATTTTCTTTAAGAAGTGGTGAAATCCTCTCATGGCAAAACTCCGATTGCCTTTATCGAGATCAGGATTTTCCCTATGTATGTTTAGACTATCAGCTTTATGTGCTCTCTAATGACCAAGAAGCAATGCTAACAAATCTGGAAATTCCATCATGAATAGTTGCTCCTCAGCTGCATCAAGTACTTCTGCCAGTGTACTACAACTAATATTCTTACACAATATTGAGATGGTTTTGGGAATGTACGCTCATTCTTCATTCAGACATCTACTTTATTCTCAGCCCCTGCTGGCTTTCCCTGTCCAAGTGCTCTTTTGCCTTTTCACATGCAGGCTAACTAATGTCAGTGCTGGTGCTATTAAAAATTGCATGATAGCTAGCACACTTACCTGAAGATGTAGAAATCTTAATTCAAATCCCTCCTCTGCCCTGTGTGGCCTGAACTTGCATCTCTGATATCCTAGGAAGCTGTCTGATTTCCCATGAATGGGGATGATAAGTGATTAAAGCAGTCCTAATTTCTATTAGTTGTTTAAGGATTCATTGAGGGACTGATGGGAATATGAGTCTTCGTTCTCACAGCTGAGTGCCCCAGAAGCACAAAACTGGACATTTATTTAGATACTGGGTAATTTCTTCTCCATTTGCTTTCTTTCTCTTCACTCCAAAATAATTATTAGCTATTCCAGGGAGACCTCAGAAAGAGAGATCTTCAGGACTTTTCTCACTGTGGCTTAACAATGTAAGCATTCCTCCAGGAGACATGGTTTAAATGCTCTTAACAGAGGAGAACTGCAGAATAAGCAGCTAGAGTCACTGCCCAGTTGAACAAATACAGCTACCACCACTGAATGGGTTTTGGCTGAAATCAAGATGTCATAAAAATCAATAAGAAATGAGAAGAATTCATGTTTCCTTTCATAATGAAAACTGGTATAGAAAATGAAAAGGAGAAACTTCAAGCTAATACTGACGTTTTCTAACTGTTCTGCTTCTGCTTACTAATTTACTCTTTTTTGTTATTTTTTAGAACTTTAATGCCTTAAAGTTTTCTTTTCTGTAAATTTTATTGGCTGGCTTCTTTTTCAAAAAATGTAATCTTTTTTGTTCTTTCTTGCAGGTCCTGTTGCCACCATATGATGATCCTGGGAATGGAACTGCTAAAGATCCACCACCACCTTATGTGTCAGCATAAATGAGAGAGCCGTGTACCTAGGAAAGATAGCTTTACTTTTCAGACATTGGAGCAATAGTTTGATGATTTCCTTTCCAGGTCATAACCTCTATGGGTTATATGTTACTGTTTTGCTGACATGTTGAAACCTAAATTGTATGATTAAAATTCTGTAGATAGTTTTAATAATTCACTGCAACTACAGTAGTCTTTCAGAAACTAGTGAACTAGTTCCAGAACAATTCTGCATAGTGCTAAGGTTACAGTAGTCACTGAGTAGCTCTTTCCACCATGCAATGCTAGAGAACATAGAACTTTCTCATCATTCTCTGTCAAGTTTAGAGTGTAACTTCCTTTTTTTTTTAAATTTGTAAAACTTCCAAAGCATTGCAATTATGTTTCTCAGATGCCCACTTTCACCTTCAGAGTACAGACCAAGTCAAAAAAAGTGACATTCCACTTCATTTCTGTTCTGCAAGAATTTACTAAGTTATTAAGCTATGAAGGATGAGGACTGCAAGAAGAATGAGTCTTACCCACTATTTTCATCAACCTACCTAATGGGAAACAAATTTAATTGGGAAGAGTAAGCATGAGAAATGAGAGTAGACAAAGCACTCTGTGATGTCTAGCAAACCAGAACCTGTGGCTCCAGAACATGGACTCACTTAGTCCCAGCCTGCAACTATTCTAATGCTCAAAAACAAGTTCTTACTAACTTCTGGTAATTTTCTTTTCCTGCCTGCACACTTTTTCCCTCTCTACCAGTTTCACAAATCGTATTTTGAGGTCACAGAATCCTTGCTTTTAAAGTCTCATGGTTAGGTGACAAAGATGCGTCTTTTCACACTCAATATGCAAATGTTTTCCCACTGGAATGTGCCTGTAAATATCGCAATGTTCTGCTGAGTGTGAACTCAATTATGCAGATTCTAAGGTATATGTTCCCAACCTATGGGAAACTTATGCATGTGACTTCCTCAAGCATTAGCAGACATATTTTGAGTGTTTCTTGTATAAACGCAGATTTTAGATTCCTTTCATGACTGAACTGGTTGTGCTGAGAATCTTTCTCATGAGACTCATCTATCTATGAAGGCTTGTGTGAGGTATTTATTTCTTCCCCAGAGAAGTGCCTCCTGCACATGTAACTTTTTGTTGTTGATGAAGGTTGTGCTTTTAATTGAAAAGGAACAGGAAAAGAGAATATAACATGTGTCTCTACCTCTCATCATTTTCCCTTGTGTTCTTTCCTCTACATTCGGGGTGAATGAACAGGCTGGAGCTAGACTTTTGCTATTGCACACTGGCCCAGGTAAAGAAGGGTAGTGCAGAGCTGAGCCACAGTTTTGTGGGACACCAGAAGAAAACATGGTGCCATCTCTCTTGTGACTGGGATGGCGAGTCCACACCCTTCCTAAGGAGGATAACCATTCTTACCCTCAGTGCATTGACTCCAGTCTACCAGATGAAGAAGAGTGGAGCTCTTCCTGCCTTTTTCTGGAAAATTTTCCAGGAGATCACAGGACCAACAGCTTTTCATGGAGGTTGCCACTGTGGCCTGTACTTGAAGAGAGGACTTGTCTCTTCCTCGGGAAAAGGCAGGTCCCTATCTGCTTGCTGATTTTACTTCAGAGTTCATCTACTCTGAGATCAAACTGAGCAATCCTGACTGAACCAATCCTGAAGTCCATACATTGATCTCTGACACAGCCCTATTGCTTCCTTCAGACTAACTCCATGTGTTGTTGTCTCATTACAGTTACGTTTGGGAATTAAGCCGAATCTGGGAGTTAGACTGTCTGTCTGGTCTTCTGAGCTTGATTTTCTTTCATTTTGACAGATTTGTGAAACATTTTAAGCAGTCGTCTATTTGAGAAAAGCTGGTTGTAAATACATTGCATCTATGTGTACAAAGTTCTCTACAATAAAAGGGTGTTTCCTCAAGATGATGGAAATTATCTTTGCTGGTCTTCCAAGCACAAACATCCACGAATACCCATCCAATCAATCTTACAGAGCAGAATTTTCTCTGTAAATTACCTAAACAAAAGTTTTTCAATCCATTCAATGCTCCATTTACCAGCTTGCCTTTCATACTACATAAATAGAGAATAGAACAGTGAATGCTATAATTTATTGTACAATAAAATGAAGAGACAGTTAAAATTTTTTTGGTTGACCAGAACTGCAGGCAGTTTCCAGGTCTGATGAAGAGAGTAACATAAAACAGGGCTGTACTGAGCTATACTAAAAGCTGGGCTTTGCCCACAACATTAAGGGGATAATGTTATGCTCATTCACATGAAATTTCTGTAGGTTTTAGCTTGCCTTACTAAAGTATCAAGACTTCTTCACACACACCATACATGTATAAGTGTGAGTACACATGTCCTGCCAGCACTCCTGATACCTTTTGGATTTTGTCCAATTTGAGTTAAAGAAAGCAAAGAAGTTATGGTATCAAAACCATTACATTCCCGTAGGTACTGTAGATAGACAGCTGGGTAGAAGGAAGCAGATATTTTAATGCCAGTTCAGCTCTGCTGACGTATCAGAGGATCCATGTGTCAGACAAGTTCCTCCACTTGCAAAGTAAAACAAGATTCTCTGGATTAAATGAAGGGACACACTCCAGATATTTTTTTACCCTTAGTTATTGAATTCATTCTCTGTTTCCATGTCTAATTCTGAGGAATTCACACCACAGCTTTTTTATAATTCATTTTAATAGTTGGTCATCTGTGACACAGAAACTCATTAAAAGCCTGGCTTCTAAACTTTCTGTGCTTTGGGAATTGCTTCCTCCCAATAGTGCTTTTTTCAGTGTTGCATTTTTCCTTTCTCTCATATATTAGGAACTTGTGTTTATTCAAATTCTTTCTTGTTTTCTTATCTTAAACTCCGGTATAGCAGTTAATTATTAAGAATTTCGAGTCACTTAAGAGTGGAAAGAAAAATTTTTCAAGGTATGTTGACATTACAAATATGGAGCCAAAACCAGCAAGTAGGAATCTAAACCTTGATAGCATCAGGAATACAAGACTCTTGCTGAAATCTATTTTTTTAATAATTTTTTTAAACACATGTTTTAAGGCATTGCAGGCTTCACAAAGCCTACATGTGCTAGAGCACAAATTCTATTTCTCTCATCTGTGCCTGATGCTCTTACTCCTGATGGAATAATGCAGATTCCCTTAGTTGTAGACTCACCTATGTATCATGTTGGAGAAAGCAAAGAGGAATTTATAATGCTGACCCAACAGTGTGGCACCCATTCTTGTGAGTATATTACATTATCTACAACAATTAATAGTGACAATTACTTTAGGAGTTAGTCTGTCAATACTTCTTTGGGAAAACCTGCGGTTGGTAAAAATAATCCAGACATGATTTATTACCAAAGACCATATTAGATTGATTTATGGCCAGACAAAAAATTTGACAATGAGGCAGAGGGAACAATAACTAGTCTGAAACAAGTTCCAAATTCTGTGCTTCTAAAATAGAGGATTCTTCACCACTACCCTGTTGGCCAAATTATAGCAACTAGCGACATTATGGACATCTTTAATAAATCTTTGCTAATACCAACAAATCTGCACACTGATGCTTGGAATATGCAAGATGAAAGACTTGTCCAGCGGTAAGGGCAGAATGGAGAGAAGAGTGGCAAGAGGGACAGAGCATGGGAGGGCAACATTCCTGTATGACCTTTAAAGAGCACAGAGACAGATGTTGTTGCACTGATGGGTTTCACTGCTGCAAACCTGGTGGCTTAATGTGCTCTCTTTCTGCTGTGGTATGATCAGGAAGAAACAGAATTACTCCTACATCTTGTTACGTTAGTTGTTGTGCCAGCTGTGTTTCAGACTTTTATCACTGAGTGGATGATACCTTGGTCTTTCTTAGTCTTACTTGATGTAAAGCAAAGACATGTATGGATTTATTTTTTCTAAACCTAAAGGAATATTGATTAAATTCCTAGCTTGACAGAAGACTCTAGGCAGCGTCTCTGGAGCTAAGTTATATCCTTAGAAGCTGCTCTCTTTAGAGATTCTGTTCTTAGAGGCGACTCTCCTTAGAGGTCCTCCGGAGGTAAATGATATACCTTTATATATATATACCTAGATGTTTACATGTCTCTATTGGCTGCAGAAATGGTATTCAGGTCGCATGAAAAGCATTTCTTGCAGAATTTCAGTGTTTGTGGCTACAGAGATGTTCAAACACTATCTCAGTTCACAGCTTTGAGAAACCCAAAACAGGAGCCATAGCTATCTAAGGGGAGGCTTGGCTCTGACAAATCAGGATTAGTGTTCTTTCAGAGAAGGACTCTGGTTTTTGTAAATGATGTCTCCACACCCATGGATTTGACCCAAAATGGTTCTGCAACGTGGCCAGATTTTCCTCTGAACAGTTCAGCAGGGTGTGGAAGCCAAATTTGTGGCCTTCTGCCTGCAGCCCATGTATACCTCCAGCAGAATAGGATACTAAAGCATCAGCAGTGAAATTTCATTGTCACCCAAGCAACAGATATAAAGTTATTTCAAAAAAGGCAGTTCTACAACTATATCCTAGACAATGAGCTACAACAGCAGTCAATTTTAATGAAGAACTTATGTGAAATCCAATGGAGTAGATTTTTTTTTCTTTCAGATTATTCAAACCTTTCAAACAGGAGGGTTTTCAGAAAGTCATGAAAAGTTTGTCTTTGGTATCAGAGCTGGACTTAATTAATTAGTCTCAACAGAGGACACAGAGTCACTCAAAAGTCTGAATAAAAAGCAAGGAGATGAATCAGGCACACAGAGAGGCTGGCTACTTGGCTTACAGGAGAAGCTTGCTAGCCAGCAGAGACAGAAGAGCTGTGAAGCTTCTCTGAGGGAAGGAGCTGCAGCACAGCAGAGTCTCTGCAGCCATTTCAGAAAATTTCTGTTTGATCTCTGAGGTCAACACGACCAATAATAGCAGAGATGAGCCACACACAGCTTTTTAGCCCAGAGCCTGGGCTCCATTACAACACCTAGGTGTGTGTCATACTAATAGCTCTGTCTAATGGGTTTCTGTTTTCATATAAACTTTGCTCAAGTATCCAAATACTTCTGGTTTTTTGAGGGTGTTGAGAAATACTATTTTTTTAGATTCCATCCACTTCACCATCAGAAACTCTAGAGAGTCAATTGACCGTAATTTTAAACCTGTTTCCTTCTCCAAAGTGTTGCCTTTCAGGATCCCTTCATGACAGCAGAGGCAAGGATGCAACAAGACACAGAACTTTAACCTTCGTAGACTTGTAGAATCAAATCCTACAAGCATATTCAGTGTCAAAGTGGGCAAGATGTTGTTAAAAATACAGATACTGTCCTAATAAGACATATGTGTTCTACTTTACAGATGGAAGATCTTTTCAGCTCCTTTCAGGGCCAAAGGCAAGCACTAACAGGTGTCCTGTCTCTTATACAGAAATGGTGGCTGGATAGACAATGACTGGTGTATCACCAGTAACACCAGTTTATGAATGCTTGATAAACAATGAATTGGTGGGACACTCTGAGAGACTGGTACTATTTATTTGAATGAAGTCATTCTTGGCAGTATCAGATGCACTAAGCTGAGGGCAACAATGGCATTGAAAGGAACAAATTCAAGAGCTGGCAATTACTTAAAAATATTTATCTTTTGAGAGTTCATAAATTCTTCTCCCTAGCAAATTGTTAGATAATTAGAATGGGTTTCATTTCCTTCATTGCATTAGAGCTGAAGATGAAATTAACTTCATCAGTTGCACAGGCTAGCTTACGTTTCCTGCTATTGTGCGATTCTGCTTCTTTGTGTCTTGTAAAAAACAGAAGCTAAAGAAATTCAAAATGCTTTTAATGAAGTAAACTGATTGATACAGTAGTTTTCTGGGGCTTTTTTGTCCCTCAAAAAATACTGAAGTTTTCTTCTTTTTTAATGCAGACATTTTCCTTTTTAATATAGATATTTATGTGGCCACATTTTCATCTTAGGAACTGGCTGGCTTCAGTTTCAAAGATATCTTTTCTTTGTGATTTTTTTTTTTTGTCTTGTGACTTAGCAGCAATTCAAAAGAACCTAAAGGAGAACTTAATATGTCATTATATTTTAGTTGCTTTTTCCTCTCTTTGCAATTCAATTTTTCAGTCTGAATAAAAGTTCTGATATAAAGTATTATGAAGACAAAGTATCATGCTGAACAGACACTGTAAACAATCCAGAGGTCTAGAAAAATAGGCCTCATTTGACAGAGTGAAGCTCAGAAAAACTCATCTGTAGCTTGTACTTCTAGCAGCACTGAGTAACATAACGTATGATTCTGTAATTGCTGATGAGCAATGGCTATGGCTTTGCCTGAGGAGTTATGACACCAGATAAGGTCACACGCTAGGAAAGTTTCAAGATGTGATCCCTGATCATGTTTGTGATGTGTACCTGTACCAAACACATGATATCTTTTCTGAACATTTTTTTGTTTCTAACTATAATTTCAGCCTTATACTTTGCACAGAGAACAAAGTAGATAACTGATTCTTTTTTGCTTTTGAAACAAGAAGAGTTTATTCATCTTACTGTGAGTATTTCTTTTCCCTTTTGGTTGGATTCAGTGGCAGAATTAGCAGCATCCTTTTGCTACCTAACCAGGTTAAATTCAGCTACAAATTGTACCAAGGTTACTACAGATCTTCTTTGGCATCTCATACTTTTTCTTTACTGCAATAATGCTCTGATGCCTTTTTCTGTGAAATACCATCACATATTTGGATGGATTTTCCAGATATTTGAGGACACAGAGGTTTGAGGACATTTTTATAACATTAGTAGGAACATACTAAAATATTTAAGATATTCTGTATCTACAATATCTGATCATATTATGAAGAAATGATCATCCTTTGTCCTTTCACTACAACTTCTTTTTCTCAGTTTTCTTCCTCTTCACTCTTTAAAAGCAGAGTGATCTTGAGCAGAGTCGAAACACTGCCAAATACCACCACCACTGGTGGTACTCAGAAAGCACATTTTGGAGAGTTCCTAGACTACAAGTTTTAGATTTCAAGTGTAACATTCATCGTACAAGGCTATAAGAGAGGCTAAACAGAATCCTTAGGGATTTTTTTAGGTCACTTCTCACCTAAACCTTTCCATAATTCTGTCATCTACTGCATTACACAGAAAGCTGATAATAGAACACAGAACTACTTGGGGAAGCAGTCTGTAAACTATCCTTTTCTCTTTTTTAAAGGGGCTATGAAAGAGATCAATATGGGGTCAAGTGTAAACACTGGATATTTCTTAGGCACTTTATGTGATACAACACGGTATTTCGTCTACTGAGCTAGAACGACATAGCAACAACGTTGCATGTTCAAAATAGATTTCAAAACAGACAACAAATCTCAGCTGTATGTGAGCAAAGAATACTTGGTGAGTGTGTTTCAAGAGAAATTCTGTAAGCATCGGCGTTTTGACTATACCTTAAAGCTGTGAATAATTCAAGCAGAATGTTTAAATAACCTTGGAGTGGGTTCGTAAAGACCTGAAAGAACCATTAGAGCTGGAAAACATGCCATCAAGCGAAAAACTCAGGAAATGCAATGCCTTTAATAACTCAGATTTAGGAGGTGACTTAAGGACACCATATAAGTAAGTAGTCAGGGAACAAAACTTAAATAAAAGATGTCTTTAATGCAGCCAAAAGAAGTTTAATAGCACCTAATGATAGAAACCTGCAGACAGAAAAATCAGACTAGACACTGGTGATTTTCTGCAACTCTACGTCTCTGTTCTTCATATTTGGTGAAGTTCTGTAAAGAATTTTTCTCTCCTTGCCAATTTTTTTGGTAATACAGGACTGATTTTGTAAGGCAATTTAATTAATTCAGGAATAAGTGAATGCAGGGAAACTCTGTCTCTTTTGTTATGTAGAAGGTTAAAAAAGAACTTGGATGTTTAATTCCAAAACTGATGACTAGGCAGGACGTTCAATGACGGCCTAAACTTACAAGTGCTTCAACTTGCTCAATGTTCTGTTACGCCCTTGGTGCCTGCAGTTCTGCATCATGGAACAGGTTTTCTCCAGCTCATGGAGCTTGGCATTCACCTCCTGCCTTGGCCCCAGAAGAATCTGCTAAGGAGAAAGCCTTGATAATTATACTTAGCACACCAGCATTTTGAACATGGCTGAATGCCAGGTGATTCACAAGCCTCCTGAAGTCATTCAGCCACCTGAGACCCACCATGTGCTCCTACAACACACCCAGCACAGACTGACAGAAATCTGCTCCTCACAAAATGCAGAAGTAGCTGCTAGTGTGTTTTGCAGAATAGTCCGAGGTGCTGGTGTGGCTTGACTGTTGTTTACCACTATTTGCACAGAGACTTGGAGCATCTCCCCTGGAAGTGTGCCCAAGAGCAAGCACAGCATGACCTCAAGGACTCAAGGACAGCCAGGCAGACCTGCTGCCCTTTCTTGACTCTCAGGATCCTCTGCACAGCCTTGGCAGCAAGGACCAGCCCTCTTGTCTTATGGGTGTTGGAACTGGACTAGCAACAAAGGGAATTAACATCTGCATCTCCTTATGCACTTTGTGAAGCATCAGGCTTTCCTAAGGCCATTACCAGAAACTTAGGTGTTGCAGGTCCAGATTTCAGGAGTCAAATTTTTTAAGGTGATGATTTTTTTTAAGAAACCACCATTTTTCAGAAACCTCTGAACATGTGCTTAACTTGAAGACTGTGAACAATCTTTAAACCTAAGTTCTGTGCAGGATTTGTGATTCTGTGATTCTTATTATCTCCTCAAGACAGTTCATGAGTTAACTGAGGGTCAGCATCAGAGTTGTACCATAACCAAAAGAAAAGACGCTTCCAATATCCAACTTCTAATCAACACTAAAGTGGTTCGTAATAGCTACAGTTCTCTGTATTAACTATTACATATTACAGTAATAGCCCTATAACAGAACACATTTTAGGTGGGTTGTTCAGAGGCAGGCAATTTTCACTAATAGTTTTTGCTTTTTTTTAAATACAGAGCAGTATCTGTGTTTATGTACTGTGTCTGTGTTGATACCTGGTATGAGACAGTTTACTTCCTTTTTAAAGTAGTAATATCATCAGCTAATTTAATTAAAGATGAAATCAGGGTATATCTCAAAACAGATGCCACAGCACTGACAGATCAGTCAGGCAGGTATTTCTGCTGTGAGTGATACCATGAAAGCACCCAGGGATCTGTCTGGATGGCATCTGAATCATCAACATTTAAATGTTGAAGTCATTTTCTTTAATTTCTTTCTTACATTTTAATTCTGTATGAGCACTGTTAGGTCATGAGCCAGACTTCCAAAATTCTACCAAAGTTGTAGTTCAGATGAGATTTGAGTGCCAATTTTGACCACAGCACAGAAAGTACCTAAGATTCATGAAGAACCTTGTTATTTTGCTTAAAATGCAGATGTGGGTAAAAAATCAAACACATCACTATGCTTAGAATATTTTTCATTGTTCAAGGACTAGTAGAGCTAGAAACTTGAATGCTTTCTGAATCATGTTGTAAGATGTAAGTTCAGCTCCTTGTGTATATGATCTCAATTTTATCCCAAAAACTGAGTAAAAAACCACTTTTTTGCTTTGCCTTTATTTATGGAGAATAGTAGAGAAAGAAAAGATTGATGCAGTTTTACTTTCAAGTTCTTGTAGAAATAAAAAAATCCCACCGTAACTAGAAAAAAGTTGCATTGTATGTTTCTCATGGTACCGAGTACCTGCTGGTCCAGCGCTTCAGGAGTCAGTGGAGACAGCTTCATTTCAGCAAGTACTGGACCCAGGAAAGGGAATCTCTTCTAATTATATAATTAAGACTACTTCTTCCATTGATAGACTCCAATTTGCATGTGCATTGGAAACTCTGCTGGTTCAGTTGCAGTGCAGTGTGGCTATGTGTTATTATTACATGTACAGTATAACATTTGCAATCATAAGGCTGTCAGATAAAAACTTTTGAAGTGGTCTTTTCCAACCACAATGATTCTGTGATTAAAAAATATGGTTTAACTTCTCTACAGACTGATCAAGACACTTAACAGTACAACTTTATGATCTTATTTATAAGCATTTTAAACCTTGCATGCCAAGAGATAAAAAGCTGAATTCCTCCACTGGCAAAAGCCATAGACTTTTTATTACAGTGACAACCACTTTTATATATTTATTCTAACCTTTTTACTAAGGTGTAAATATTTTCTTGTTTGCAATAGAAAATAACAAAACCTTTATCTAGGCCTTTGAGAAACCTGCCTTGCTTCTGCTGGTCTACCTAAGGTCTACCTGTAACAAAATATATTTTGTTACAGTCAACACAGACAAAGTCAAGATAATAAACAAGAGCAACAGCAACTTCAAACAAGGGAGACATGAACCTTAAAACACATTCACTCCAAGAGGAACAGATAATTTCTATCATCTCAAATGACAGCACACATATCATACCAAATTTTCTGAACAATTGGATCGAGTCAGATGGTGCCCAGCTGAAAGCAATTAACAAATGACAGCAACTTGATTTGTTGCCACCACAGCTATTCTGATCCAAGAAGTACTAAAAAGTTCAGAACATATTTTGAAGCAAAGAATAAAGATGTTGTGAAATGTGAACAAGTGATAAATGCAGGATTAGTTTCCCAGCATTAGGTTGTCCTCATCTAACCTGGGTTTTATAGGCAAAGGAAATGCAGTAGATCTGTCTGCACTTCCAAAATGTATTGTCACAGAGGAAATTATATATTGAAACAGGAACTAGGAGAAGGAGTGTGAGCCAAGCATGGACCTAGCTCATGGCAATAGGAAAATGGGGTGAGGGGATGTTCAAAGGGGAAAGTTAGAGAAAAAGTTATTACAAATTACTAAAAGATCAGTTTGGGAATCTTATTTAATGTTTAATGTTTTCATTCTTTAAATTAACAGGCAAAAGTGCAAGTTTCCTAATAAAACAGACAAGAGACAACAGGCATTGTAAATGTATTTAAATACACTAGCTAGGCAAGCCTTGTAGAAGAAAAGGGGCTGTTTATGTGGAAAGACAATGTTGGTACTAGAAAACAAATATAAAATGGACATAAAAACATTTAGGCTGGAAATCGGTAGGAAATATTTAACTACCAGGAAGGTCTGAGACAATCCTCTGGCGGCAGAAGGAAAACCTACTATTTTACTATTTCACTACTATTTTACTAAAGTACCTGCTTTTAAGAAGGAACATACTTTCTGAAATGTGATTTTCACAGTATGTCGTTGCCTGTGTTAATCTGAAAGCTGTCTACATCACTGGGAGTTGCTTCCAGGTTGAGAAATGTCTTTCCAGGCACTGAGAGAAGCCAGGAAAGGAAAGAGGAGACTCAGAAAGCCTCTTGTATCCAATTAGCAATCTTCAAGAAGCTTAATAATTGCCTGCAGATCAAAGCATGGCGTAATAGAAGCATCTAGCTTTTTCTAACTTAATATCTTCTGAGTTTCCTCTACCCATCCGTCCAAGTGTTGATAAACTGAACAATGCCTCTCCCAAATAAAAAAGAAGTCGCACTGTGAGAGTGTAGGATGCACATTTGAAGAAGGGCAAGTGTCAAGGAGACGGTGAGACTCTGTAATGTGGGGAATATACAGGACTTCTGGTACTATATTAAATAAATAGCAATGGTGATTAATAAAGTCAAATAAAAATCTGCCCATCTTCTAAGCTGTCTCTTAAGAAACAAATAGATGTCTTACCATGCTGACTCACTGCCATCATACCCTTTCCTCCAGTCTCCAGCTAATTTCAACCTGCCAACAGCAGTGTGCTGCATGGCCTCTGGGAAGAGCCAGTGATGGGATTTCTTAAGCACAAGTTGCAGAGGAAGCTGACAAGCCAGGCCTCTGGAGGCTCACATCATCTCCTCACCACAACACTTTCTCTCCTATCTTTTGTCTTCCTCTGGAAACTCAGCTGGCTACTCAAGCTTCAGTACAGTGAAATCTTCAGATGTACAGATTCAGTATATTGAGATGACAGAGAATTAATTGGGATCATGGCTGGGGCCTCGTCCAGTGCTACATTACAAGCGATGAAAGAGAAATGGTAAACTGTTCTGCACTTGGTTTTGCTGTTTTTGTTACAATGTCTATCAATGTTCACCTGCCTTTAAAATTTTCTCCTTCCCTCTGACTAGGGCAGAGGTTAAGAGCCCAGTGCTCAGAATGGAAGATGGCGTACATTCAGTCCCTTTCAGTTTGAGATTTGCTTTCCCCTTTTTAGAGATTAGATTTTGTACACCCATCTCGGAGACAATTCTGCCTTACAAAATTTACCCAAATTAGCTCTGCTGATTTCTCAAGTTTGCTCACTATCCCAGCAACTCTGGAGGGTATGTATTGGCACCTAACACACCAAAATTGGCATGGTAGGATGATTTTATCTCTTTCCTGTTGTATGTGATGGTGACACTGGCTCACCTCTGCCACTTGTAACAGCTTTCACTGTTGTTTTTTTTTTTTTTTCCTTTTTTCCCCCAGGAAACAGAAACTGCAATTGCTTTGGAACAAAGCAAGACATCCTTTTTTTCTTCTTCATATATAATAAAACCATAAATGTTTCTATAAACTCCACACTTTGCTTTTTCTACTTGGACTACTGACTGCGGTGTCACCAATTCACAGCTAAGAAATGCCAGTCCCTTCTACCTGGCCCATTTATTTCACACCTCCCTCAGCATTTTCCCCGACGGAGGCTCCCACAGCCTCGCCTCGGTGGCAGACACCCTCGTGATTCACCGGGGACTGTTTGCTTTGGCCCGGAGGTCCTTCGCTCGGGGAATGGGATTTCCATTCCCCGACGTTTCCCTTGGTCGGCTTTCCTGGACGGGAGCGTGGGCTCTGCCCGGGGAGCACGGCGCTGAGCAGGAAGGATGCCGCTGCCCCGGCGCTGAGCCGCCGGACCAAAACCGCTCCGCTTTCCTCTAGCCCCGGGGTCCCCACGGCGCTCTGCTGCGGGGCAAGTCCCAACAGCCGGAGCACGCATTCTTCGCTGGAGCTGCAGGAGCTCCCGTCGCCGCCTCCTCGCAGCACAGTGCCTGGTCTGACCGGGAGGAACCGGCGGTGGGGCAGAGGTGCGAGGCGGGCGCGGGGCGGAGGGGCCGAGATGAGGCAGCCGGGAGCCCGGAGAAGCAGAAGGGCTCTCGGCCGGCAGCCCGCGTCCCCGACGCGACTGCCGGAAGGCAACGAGTCCCGCGTCCGTCTTGGGGCAAGGCGTGGGACCGAGCGTCCCGTAAGGCAGGTGGGAGGGGGCAGAAGGACGGTGTTCAGGAGGGACGGGCGGGAAGCAGCGGGACCGCATCTCATACCCGCGGCAAGCGAAAAGGGCGAATAGCGACTGCCGTTCCCTCACGGGACAGGCACGAAGCAGCGGGACCGCGTCCCTGGGTTGGAGGCGGCTGAGTGAGCGACGGGCAGGGCCACCCGCGGCTGCCTCCGGGGCCGCGCGGGGATGAGCCGGCTCCGGAGGCCTGGACGGGGAGGTCGGCGTCTCCTCTAGCGGGACCCCGCCTTTCCTTCCCCGGGATACGGCAGATCGCTGACGGGGCTGGCGGGAGGCGGCAGCTCCCCTCCGCTCACGGCGCTCCCGAGGGGGCGGGACGGGGAGCGCCGTCCGGGGCCGCGCCGAGGGGGAAGGAGGCGCTCGCTACCGGCCGCTGCCGCTGCCCGCCGCCGAGGGGAGCCGCCTCGCAGCCCCTCAGGTAAGCCTGGCACCGCCGCACGCCCTGCGCTGCCCTGCCCTGCGCTGCGCTGCCCTGCCCTGCCCTGCCCTGCCCTGCCCTGCGCTGCCCTGCCCTGCGCTGCGCTGCCCTGCCCTGCCCTGCCCTGCGCTGCTCTGCCCTGCGCTGCGCTGCCCTGCCCTGTCCTGCCCTGCGCTGCGCTGCCC
>WBNH01004828.1:25298-100230 GCA_013401255.1 Urocolius indicus | reverse complement strand
CGCAGCGCCGCCGCCTCCCGCGCCGCCCGCCGGGGCTCGGCGCTGTGTACGGGCACTCCCGCCCCGGGGCCGCGGCTCCGCGGAGGGCCGGTCTTGCCCCGCGGCGGCGGTGACTGGGGGTCCCCTCCGAGTTGAGGGGGCGGCCGGGATTGGCCCCGCGGCCGGCGGGGGCTGCAGCGCGGACAGCAGGGGCCTGGCGGGGAGCGGGAGGCCGACACATGGGGCCGCGAAGGAGTGCAGGGCTGGGTTAGATGCTCGCTGGTCCTGCTGGAGTGGTTTGCTGCTCGTGTTTCAGCAGAAATGTTTCCCTTTCGTTTGATCCGCGTGGGACTGAGCAAAACTCTCCGTACACCCTTTTGCTTCTGATTGCTTCAAAACTCGTTTAACAGTGTGTGCACTGTAAGGAAAGTACAGAATCGGAACCAGGCTTCACCTAGAAATACTTCTTAGCGAGTAGCCTGCAGGTGTCTTTACCAGCTTCCAGCAGGACAGGATGCGGCTTATTCTCATGTAGCAGGTACAACCCTGCAGGTAGCTCTGCACTGGAGCCATCACCTCTGACATGCAGCATGGGAGCTGCCCAGGCTTCCTGGGGATGGCAGGAATGGGGGGCAGTTTGCTGCATGTAATATACTTACCCTAGGAGCCCAACCTCTTTAATCTTATAAAAACTGTTGTGGCATCTTTAATGACCATTTCAGAATACAATTCTTTCCGTGTCAGACTGGCCACTGTCACTGTTTAACTGTGTGTTACTGTTGACTGACAGGGAGGAATGCAACCTACCGATTTATGTAATACTTCCTAAATGCTTAGGTTTTCTTTTGAGGCCATCATTCAAGGGATGAGTGATCGTGACTGTGATCTGAAAGGTGGCATGTTGTGTTACATATCATAGCAGTGCACCATCAGGCAGCTGACTGCTTCAGAAGGAATTAACATCCCGAATCCCATCATAAGTTCTTCTTAAATCAAGAGCTTAATAAAACACACATATAGCTTTTCCATAAAATCCTACAAAGTCTGAAAAATAATGTATTCATTATACACTTTTCTTAGGGATGTGCCAGTTTTAAGCACTGGATTTTTTAGACTTTTCCTCATGTACTGTGTATCACTGATCATAGTAATATTCATGAGATTAGATTTATTTTATATCTTTAGAAAATGTAGCACTCAGTTACATGAGGCTGCAGTTAAAATCCTTGATCTTGCATTCAGTGTTCACACCTAATTACACGAGTCTTTCCATTGACCTCACTGGGATTTCTCACAAAGCAACACACACTCTAGTGCTTATGTGCTTGCACCCTGGGACCTATCTGTAAGAGTAAAAGATGTTTTAGTCATTCCAGGCAAACTAGCGAGAGGCTCATCAGATCTAAATGCTCTTCTGCGAGTTACAAGCTGTCTCCATGGGAGGGTAAAACATAAGCACTGCCATTTAATTGTAATCTGGACATCCTGAACAAGCTCCTTTTATATACTGTACTCATCGTTAGATTATTTCAACATGAGCAAGGAGTATTCAGAATGGAGTGAGTTGAATCTCCAAATTGCTGTTTTACACTGGTGCTGGTACTGGGATCAGTGTCTTTCTGCTTGCAATTAACAGTTTGTTATGGTTTGTGACTGTATTTCACAGAGACAAAACCAAGCAGCCCACATACATATTATATGGCATATAATATATGCTTTCTTATAAATACCCGCTCTTCATGGTAAAAGTGAAGTTTCTCACTATTTCCATGCTACTCTTCTGGGAACTTTGTGGATGTCTAGATGAGATTTGGAACCAGAATATGCAAAGAGGTCTTTCTCAAAAGAACAAGATAATGAAAAGATCTGTTGTCCAAGTGGCAAGTGGAGACTGATGCTGTCATAAAACAAGAATTCCCACTGCTAAATCTTGCTGTCTGACCACTGGAAACTATGCAGAGTAAACTGTACTATGGGTGTACTGTTCTACAGCATCTCTGTTAGCTTTTATATGGTGAGTCTGAAATTACTGAAAGAGTCATCTGAGCAGAGGTTGGACGTAATGACCTACAAAGATCTTTTCTGACCTAAATTATTCTACAAATCTGATTTAGTAGTTATTACAGCAAAGATATCAGGAAGTCTACATGTGATTTAGGTGAATGACTTACAATAACTAATAGATCCCTTAATGTTCTTTATTTCATTAGAGTTGTAGAAAACTAAATTACACAGGTACTACATACCCCCTAAGCCCTTTAGGTAACAGTCCATTGTGTAAGAGTCCTGCCATGATACTTACGCCTCACAATAAATTTGAATGCTGATCTTTGCTCTTTCTGATATGCTGTGTGTTTTGGTGTGTGTACTCATCCAGACTAGCTGACTTCTGTTCTTTGACAGGCAAGCTTTTTTCCCCCCCATCCCCAACACTCTTCTGAGGGTTTCAACATGAAATAATCAGGATGCAGTTGCCCACTGTATCCCATAGCCCTTTCAGCTACACTCTGCTTATGGGTCCTCACGTACAGTGTTGGGTTTGTGGGAATATTTGGCTGACTAACAAATGTCATTCATTTCCTTTCTAGGAACTGCTTTATAATGCATTTGGGCTCTTTGCTTTACTGTTTTGAAATTTGAAGTTTATTTAGTCCGCTGTCACATTTGGTTTTATTAGTCCAGGATACATCTCAGCTGTGGGCATTTGTAGCAGTGACAAGATAATGAGTTACTGATGGAGTTTCCTTCAGCTGTAGCCCAGTTGCTACACAAGGCTGAGGGATCTCTCAGTACAGGGAGCAGTGGAATATCCTTTTAGCTGCCAAGGCAAGGATACATGATGGACGAGGAGGATCGTATGGAAATATAGGAAAAAAAGCTGGAAGACTGTGTAAATCTGTGTCTGTTGTCCTGTCCCTGCCACTATGCAGGCTTATCTAGAACAGGCAGATTACCATCACTTGCTAAGATCCTGCCCTTCTGCAGATGCAAACCAACAATATGTGGTGGTAAAACTTCTTGTAAGGATGTAGACTTTCATGAACTCATGTAAAGAATTTGTCCCTGTCTTCTTCTAAGACTTCTGTTTCTAAACCCACTGCACATTTGGGTTATTCTTACTGTCTGGACACTCACTAATTCTGATTGATAGAAAACCAATGTGTCCAAGTCAACAGTTTTGTTATTGTGGTGTCTTGCAGTGCTTCCATTGAAAGCTGTTTGCTTTTGGGTTTTCTGTCCCAGAATACACTTGAAGCACTAATTGACTTTCAGATAATGAGTTTCTCAGATTCGCCTGATACTATTGACAGCATGAATGGGCAAAGTTATCCTCTTAAAAGGATCTAAAGAATGTATTAACAAGGGAATACTGCTCTGCCGCTTTGCAGAACTTGTAGTGGTAGGTGGGTTCATGTGTTTGCCATTAGGGTTGAGTGAGCAGATGAGGAATTTACAAATTTAGAGCACCTGTGACCTGGTTTGTTCTTTGTGGTTTAACAGTATTAGGGAGATGCAGCCAATAATCGTGATTTAGGGGAGTTCTACCTCTTTTGTGCTGCTGAGTCTAGCAAAGCTCTCTTTGTACAGAAAAGAGCTGCAGAAGATCCAGTGCATCATTTGATGGAACTGAGTGATGGCAGAGTGCTCCTTGGTAAGGATGAAGGCGAGATGATGCTTTTTTGGTGGTATGTTAGATGTCCTTCTGATGGTGGCTAGCTGGTCCCACAGGACAGTGACATAGCTAGGGACAAATATCCTATGATGTGGGATTCTGTGAGGCTTTATAGCTATTTTTCAGAACTGGCAAATGTCTATATTGACAAGTGGTCTAGAAAGATGGAGGAAATTATTAATACTGTATGTACCCATACCACACAGTGATTTTAATGAGTAATGGACTTGTAATGCATGCATTGGCTTGTGGATAATGAAGTACCTTGGAACATGTAATTGATAGTTAACAGAGCTTTACAGTGCTTACTGTCATTTTTATTTTAATTTCTGAGATGGTGGAATTGAGAAAGAGACATTTTGTGGCTTTCATGTAATAAGAACTCACTGATTATTTTCCAAGTAATTCACTGAGTTTGCTAACTTGGGGACACAGGCTGATTTTATTGACATATAGATCTACTCCAGTTCCTTTAGCTTCAGCTAAAGCTTTTGATTTGATCACAGTTTCCCATGGGTAGATGATAAGGAGTGCTGAAAGACTGTTTTCCCTTTTATGTACTTATGTTCTTTATAACTTAAAACTTTGTAACTTAAAAACACTGAATTTAAATCCGCTGACAGCTTATGCATGTAAACTGCTATCTCTTTTGACTCTCAAAGAAGGAAAACTGAAGGCAGACTCGGCAGTGGTAATAACTGCTGTCTTCCCTTTCCTTCCTATCAATGATTAGAAATTATCATAGGGTTTAAGACAGGGGATATTATCTGAAGTTACTAAAGGTATTGGTGTTCCAGGTAACTGCTGAGAATTTCCACTCCTGTGCATTGTACCAATTCTGGTGGCAGATGAAGAAGGTGGAGTGTGGAGTTCATTGTTCTGATTTAACCTTGGAAGTGAACTTGTGCTGCTGGATGAGGAAAGAGACCACTCAGAGGAGCAGAAGGCACTGACTGAAATATATGACTACTCTGATTTTCCAATTTATTTTTTTCAGCATGATCTGCCCAGCAAAGACAAGTGTTTTTTAAGGTACCCAAATGAAAAAAATACAGCCTTCCAGGACAGTGAAAGAGTTTTCCCATTCTGTTTGAAAGAAATTTATCTTAGATGGTTTAAGAGATGGAAGGGTGCTGACTTCAGCATAAGTCACAGAGCATCTCTTCTCCCTTGACATTATTTAGGAGTTACCACAGCGAAGGGGACAAATCTTAGTCACATGCATTATGAAGTGGAGAAGGTTGCTGATTTATCACCACTGACACTGAATACTCAGCAATGTCTCTGTCCAAAACAGCCATCAACCTCTTATGAGAAACCTTCCATGGAAAGATATTTGAAGGGGCAGAAACAGGCTTCCACTGCTTAATGGTGTCCAACAAAGGACATAGGGATTTTAAAGATGAAGTCTAAATTTAATTTTCCAGTATTCTTCATGAAAACTGAAAATCCATAACAGCACATCAGAAAAAAATACTCTGTTGCATGGCTGCATGGGTCAGGTCTGTGAGCAGCAGTTGCCTGTTCTCTGTTGGAAGCTTCTTCACGTGTCCAGCACAGCAGTGTGTTGCACTGACTGCTCAAAGGTTAATGCGAAAGCCCAGTTTAGGACTCTCTTCTTCGCCCTGTCCCTGGGTAGAAGAATGGATTGCCACACCTCCTCTTGGTACCTTGCTTTTGAGGTGTTTGGAATTTTTTGTCATACCCAAGACAGGTCTGCCTAGAGGTGTTAGCTCCTAAGGGTGTATGCTGAATACTTCTGCTGCAACAGTTGGAATTGAAATGCTTGAAACATATTTTGCAGCTAGCCATGAAAATATGTGTTTGTAAGTTTGGTGCTTTGGGAATGTGTTCTCAGGTGGTTGAGCCAGCAATGTGAAGCTACAAAGGGCTGTCCAGCAGCCTGGCTTAGCCTGCTGGGAAAATGAAGTGTTAAATACCAAATATGGTGCAATAAACACCACCCAGTGAAGACAGGGAACCTTGCAGAAAACCCAGAAAATAAACAAAGAACCATGGCAGGACTGTATGCAGAAAAGCTGTGCAACCACAATACAAACTGGTCATATGAAAATGCAAGCAGCAGTGGGCACAAATATGTATCTGGAACAAGAGCAAAGCACACAAGTCTAGACTGTCGTCACCTCAGGAAAGCAGCACAGAAGCTTTTAGTGTGGATGAAACGGTGGCAACAGGCTTGGATCGGTGGCATCTGTTATCACTTACACAGCCTTTGGCTTTGGGAACTTGGCTTTGTTTTTTTCTCATTGAAAATGGGTGCAATATCACTTTAATTTCTGTTTTAGATTATCTTATATATGATAAATTGTAAAATGAAGCAATTAAAGCTCTCCTCTGTTAAATATTGCTTTCTTTTGAAACAATGTTTTAAAACACTGCAGTGAGAGTTGGAGTCTGAGAATAGCATTACTTTTTTTAAATGAACGTGGGATCTATTTTGGTGGAACTGTAAGTAGGCTTATTTTCTGATTATGACAAGCTGGGAAAGATATTAAGATATAAGGAGATAATGGCTTCGAAATCAAAGTTGGATACTATTGATCAATAGAATTTATGTTAAGTTTGAATAAAAAGATCCCCAGAAAACTGGGTGTCACTTTTCAATGCTTCTGTTTCTTTAGTACCCTTAACCTTACTTTTCAAAGGGACTGCTAAAATTATGTGACGTTGAAAATTTACTGCTTTAATATGTTTCAGAATTCAATGACAGCTCTTGAATGATTACGTGGGCATTTTGGTTTGTATGGTCAACTGATCATATGATGTTTGCGTGCTAGATAAACATTTTATTAACAAAATTGAAAGACTTAAAATCACAGCAAACAAACTTTTATTTTTCATATTTCTGAAGTTGCTTGAGGGCCATTGGGAGCCTGGTGAATGCGAAACTGTGACCAGATATCACAAATTGCTGCAAAGATATAAAATACTTTAAGTGCCAGAATGCAAAAGAATTTGGTTTGGGACGCTTTGCAGAGCTGGCAGGACTGCTTTGAATCTCTTCTTTATCAGTTTCCTTTGGCATCATGCTGTTACTGGGTGGTTCAGCAATGTGTTGTGAAGGTGGTCTGCCACAGCATCCTTGGCTCTCCATTAATATGCTATTGGGAACACGTAAAATGGCATTACATAGAGATTAGCTCAATCCTCACAGTTCTTCAGGATGGATGGGAAGGAGGGATGAATTGGGCTGCTGCTAACTAGATAACAGCCAGATAGCCCTCTTGAACAAACTGGTCATGCCTGATTCCTGGGACGGGCTTATAAAGGGCATATTTCTCTGTGCCCCTAATCTCTCTGAGCACACCTTCTATGATTCTAAAATATTGATGATAGAACTGGCATGTGTCTTTGAGGATCCATTTGCCCTGTGCACAGACTTAGTTTGTTGATGATGTTCTGAGAAGTGAGGAGCCAACCTAGGAGAAACTTTCATTAGTAATCTCAAGCAGTAAGTACTGTTGCCTCCAAGCAAAATTCTGTCCCATTTTCAATTGTGAATGTTGTTTGCAGTGCCCATCTGTTTCTAACCAGAGCACTGGAAATACCCTACCAATAATATCATCCAGGTGTCTATGCTGACTTTATGCCAAAACTTTAATTTTTGTGGCTGCTATTACAAGCACTAGCTATTTACATCTCTTTTCTAGTTTGAATGTCCCTAGATAACATGTTGCCTGTTACTGGATAGTATTGAACCTTTAAGCAAGGCTTGGAATTTTGAGTGCAAAGACTCAGTTCATTTTTGGTCTCTGGCATAAAGACCAGAACACTGTGTTCACATTTAGGGATGCTAAGTAGGATACACAAAAGGAAAAACGGATAGATTGACAGAAAAATATATCAATGTGTAATGATTGTGTGAGAGAAACTGAAGATTAACGTATAAAATCTCATTCTTAGAGAGAAAATATTTACTCAGAATTTTCTTTTCTGCCAGTGAGTACCTCATGGTGAGGGGGAAAAGTCAAAACAGTTCTCCTCTGAGCTGGGGCATTTAGTTGCCTTCTGTTACAGATCTGTGGCTCTATCTGCTTATCAAGTTTATGACCTTATTAAGTTTTTTTTACAACATCTTGGTTACTTAACCAAGAGTTATTGTTAATATTTGCACTACTTTTAAAGTTTTCACTCAGTTTCAGGTAGAACAGTTATTTGTGGTGAAAGTGGATAGTTTTATCCATCTCTTGTGCATGTTGAGGAGTTCTTGCCTAAACTTCATCATCTTGCCAGTTCCAAGGCAGAATCTAGCTCCCATGAGACGATTCCTTCACAACCTACAACAATGAAGGTTTGGGAGAAGGTAGAAGGAATTGCCATCTGAGGAAGCTCACCAACAGGGATGTGGCCAGAAGATGAGCCATAAGCATGTCAGCCTTAACTATTTGTGGGCAGAGTCAGCCATGACTTTTGATAGTGTGTTAACAAACTCCTGGGCAGGAATCGTCTCCTAGTGTAGGAATTTTTCTTGTCAGTTTGTTCTTCCATATGACAAAACTTGGCCATAACCTGTGGAGTACTCATTGCCAGTCTTCAGAAATCTCCTTGAGTAGACACAATTCATCCTGCACTGTTATCTTCATGCTAGCAACCATGGACAGTCTTCTGAAAAGGAACTATGAGCCAGTTCACATTTATAGTTGCTTTTTCTGAAATATATTCCTTTCTCTTGTTTTAGTTTTCCAAGATTTTATGAAGCAAGTGTCCATCAACTGCAAGGACCATTGGACTTCTAAAAAAAAATGCAATGGACTGCTGAGTAGGAAAATGAAAGTTTGTGTTCTCCTCAAAGCTGTTTATACTGAAAGGCTGACTGAAACTAGGTTCTTTTCCTTGCTTGAAAAGTACTTGATTATTATGAATTATTGTAAAAGTCTAAATGTTTTAAATGTTAACTATGAACTCCAACTAACAAAGCCTATAAACACTACGTAGGGTCTGCTAATTGCTACATCACTATGTAGATCTCTTTAGAAGGTGCAGATATTATTCCATGACAGCGTATCTGTATGTCTGTATATGATGAGAAGCAATGCAGCTGGCGGCTGATGTGGTTACAGTCGATCTTTTTGTGTAATCAAAGAGCTCATCTCCTTCTTTATTGCAGCTTCCCATCCTTGAATGCCCCTCTATTTCTTGAAGATGAAGACGATGATTGCATACTTCTTTCTGCTATTTGGACATGGTCTGCTTTCCACTGTCTCTGTCACAGCAAAAGATCTCCCTGGAGGACGCTTCGTCCGAAGAAGGGATGTTAATTCACAATCTCTACTTGGTAAGCAAACACCTCAAACACGACCACCAAAGGCCATTTAAAATGCAAATGATGAAAGGTATGAGCAGCTGGCCAAACCTTGTCTGAGTTAGTTTATAATAAAAAGGAGATTGCTATTTCTAAGCAGGACTATGAGAAAGTTTATTGACAATTAGCAGCTGTTGAAGGAAGATGTTTACTTTTGGAATACTCCATTTACTTTATGTAAGTGGTATGAATTAAATATTTGTTACAGGATTGCTCTCTTGGGGAAAAAAAGATCTGTTTTCACTGTTTGGAGAAAATACATATTGATCCATGGAGCTTCTGTCAAAGCTGCCTTTTACCATGCCAGCAAGTGTTAGCTGTCTGTATGTATGTGTTGTGCATAATGATGGTTGTGTGGAGATCAGTAGCTATTGAAATGAGGCTTGTGAGTATATTGCTTGATGTTAACCTGTTAATTTTGTCACATTAATTTTATTTCTAATTAATAGCTTATTGTCCCTTTTTTGCTGAAAGTCTGAGGGCAGAATGTAACAGTTTTAGCTTGTGGCCATGAGATTGTAAAACTTACAGTTCATCTCTCTTGTTGATCATTGCCTCTGTGTCATCAAGTTTACTTGTCAACTTTTTCATCTACTAACAGTTCATGACTTATAATAATTTTCTTTTGTTCATCCTTTAAAGTAATTGTCAGATTATGAAAATGCAGCATGAATGAGGCTTTGAACACAGCCTGCCATTAGGGATTCATGATATAAATCAATAGTAGGTCTAATCAGTATGTCTGTCTAGCCACTGGGAGATGTTATATGCCCTGCCTCCCCATAAAGGTCACCTAACCTAAGTGAATGTGAGGAATGTGAAATGTCTTGCAGAAGATGTATTGGGAAGAGAGAGGATACAAAGCTAGAACATGGGAGAATGGGTGACAGAGAAGGTTTTGCCAAGTTTTATCAGTGAAACTCTTTTCCAAACAAAATGGAATCCTTTAAATATGTTTAATTCCATAAAATACTATTCACAGTCTGTCCTTTTTTAACTTAAACCCATTGGTTTTCAATTCCTGTAGATGAAATTTAAGCCAAGTTAGAACAAATTTCCCATTCTTATTTATCTTTCTCAAAACTAATAGATGCAATCTTAAGGCACTTCAGGTTCTGCAACTGAGAGCTGAAAACCACAGCTCTGGGCATCTAGACTGTCAAAAAATTTACTGTTACACATTCATAGAGAAACACATTCACACCTCACTCAAACTCTCAAACTTTCTAAAATCTTTAATTCTAAAATATGATTAAATAGCAGCCCCCTTTGAATATTTTAAGATCCCCAGCAAATACTCCAAATGAGCTTATTATTTTGCGAAATAACCTACCCGTCTCTAGAAAATGAACACAATGGCAAGGAATTACGTGGAGAAGCTAAAAGTTGTCACATTTCTCAGCTTGCATTTTTTGTCTATATTTTTTAATTGCTTTTATAGTCTCTTTAAATAGTGGAAAATAAAATAATTACGACTTGATCAAAATGTATAGGTTACATTATTTTTTTCAACTTTCAAAAGCAAAGCAGTTTTTAGTCCCTGCATTTGGAAAATTCTGGATCCCTGTTCAGTTTGTTATATACAGGATGCCATGAATTCTGGCACCACTGGCTGAAAGAACCTTTTCAAGACACTAAATGATGCAAGAAACTTGAGATATTCTCTGATGCAATTTATAAAAGTATGTGCCAGTTTGGAGTCAGATTCTTGGGCCTTGCATTATGTTACAATAAATTAGATCACCTGCTTTAAATTCAGCAGGGCATATAAACAGTGACAAGCTTGAAACGTGCCTCTCTGTAAAGAACAGAATGTGTAAAATGCATGCCACTGCTGGAAAGCTGTACTGTTCCTTAAAGGACGTGAAAGAGAACAGGGCCAAACCATGATCGCAGTGACACCAAGTCTATTGACTTAGTACAGTCACTCCAGAACTACAGCAATTTAACAGGAATTAGAAGCCATCCCACTCTATATAATCTGTATATTATAAATAATAGTGTCAATGCCAATTGCTGCTTTTGTAGAAAGACTTGGTTGGCAGGCAAAAGTGAGCAATATAGAACCAACAGATAACCTAGAAAAGCAATAAAGTTCAGATTGGTTTTGGGGTTTTCTTTGGGTGGAGGTCTCTGTTTTTCACACTAAAAGGATTATGCCTTGCAAGTATTAGTAGTGTTAAACTAATTTTGTTCAATTTTTCTTCATTTTACCTTTTTTTTTTTTTTAACAGAAATGTGCTGCTGTGATAACTGTTTACTGGTAAAATACTAGTAGGGTCCATATACAGAAGTAAAAGTCCTTGCTCCAGGAAACTGACAACATAAATAAGCAAAATGGATTGGACGAAAAGTCCTGTGGGATTGTCCACTTAGAGATTAAAGTACTGTAACTTTTTGGCAGCTGTATGCTAATACTTCACAGATATCTGAATTGTCTTGTGAGGCCAAATAACCTATATGTTTTAAAGAAGGTTTCAAAAGGAAAAGCTATGCCTTTTCTGTGTTTTTCTTATCCCCAGTCTTTCTGCTAGACCTCAATGTGCATTGTTCTAATTTGACAGATTTCTTTCATCACTTACTGTTGTTTAAAGACATTATTTTATGCAGCCATTTCTTTTGTGCAAGGATTGATTGGACATACAATGTTCAAACGTCTTTTTATGTGGCCCTTGAAAGTCAAACTGATTTGCAGGTTTTTCCTTTTTAAAAAAAGTGAATCAAACTTCCAGATATTTAAAACTTGTCATTAGGAAGTACACAGAGTGCTCACTGCACTTATGAACCACTACAGTCAGTTAAAATTATTACAAGTTGTACTTGTTGATTTAATTGAATTTAACATTTTCTTAGATCTTTCTTGCAGTTATTAGTTGTAGAACTTATGTAGTTGCTCCAGATATAGAAAATTTATTCATAATAACAGAATTTGCATTAGATGTCTGGAAAATATTGTTTTAATGTAGATGAATTTATGTTTTATAGGACTGTTTCCATAGTCCTGCAAGATCTTGTGAAATAAAAGAAAGAAATAGGATGGTCCATTTTTGTTTCTTATCGCAGAGGGTGGTCACCTCTCCTGTTAACATAAGTACTAAATTTTGCCTTCTCTTTCCTTTCATCGGTAATTTGATCCTGAATATTGGGGTTTTTGCCTTATCCTGATTTCTTAAAGGAAATTAATCCTTTGGTGTAGATTTTTAAAGGCTTTATCAGAGCTCCGAAGAGTTTTTGCTTAGCTCTCTGACAAAATTATCACTCCTGCTGAGCACAGCTGCTTTGTTAGATTACACACAGATCACTGCAAGCACAAGTTGCCAGATTAGCATTGCATTTTGGATACTGAAGAAAAGCAGTAATGGAAATATACTTGGCTGCGTGGTTATAAAGATAAAATGACATCTGTTACATTAGCTAATTCCCTTCAGATGCAAGTGAAATGAACTTCTGCACCTACACAGACTGATGAAGAGCTGTGTCGGTTGTCCGGAGTGATGATTTCCATATTGGTATTTCAAGGCCACAATCAGAGCATCCATGCTCAGAAGCAGCATGTGCCCAGTCCTTGCAAAGTGGAGTCTTATTGGTGTTTGATGTTGTGTGGGTTTTTTTGATGGAGTGGATTTGGGACTTCAGCCCTACTGCATCTTATTATTTTACGATTAAAAAAAAAAAAAAAAAAAAGCAAAATTTTAACATTGTGGAAAAAACACAGATTTTTGTGTTGGGTTTACTTTCTTGGTGAACTCTGTCCTTGTAAACCGGGTTTGTATTTCACATCACATGAGTATTTCTTTTGAGAGCTCTGAAATGGATGCATGGGAATAATTAAATCAGCTGTAGAATAATAGTCTAAGCAATAACATTTCTCTATTCCTTAGGAATATGAAACACACATCTACCTACCTTTGAAAACGTTTATGTGAGGAGAAAAGCTAATTTAGGGGGCATTCCTTTAAATGTTACATGATACCAGAAGAAAGAAACTACAGGATATTAACTGATACTGCACAAAATTGAAATGGAGATGGGAAAGGAGGCCAAGAAGGAAATGTACTTGGTTCCTGTTCAGTAGAAACTGTTGCTAAACGCAGAAGTCCCTGTCTGTGTTGAATTATATTTTGCAACAAAATATATAATGATTTATCTCTCAGTAAAGTATATATATAATTCCACTATCAATTCCAATATCAAGGGAACTAATGTGAAGTACACAGAGTGCTCACTAAATTTATGGATCATTCACTACAGTCAGTTAAAATTATTCCAAATATTCTTATATATAGCCTAGTTCTTAGAATTCTGATAATGTAACTTTAGGGCTCATGAATATTTTCAAATTAACCATTCTGGGTTAAAATTTTGTCACAAATCAGAGGGGAAAATGTGATCAGAGTGAATCTTGTCCATGATACTTCTGTGTAGTGCAGATAAGATTTTTTGTTTAACTTGAGTTGAATTCATTGTACATTTGTACACTAAGAGCTGGGCAGAGACCTCTAAATCCTGCTAATGTGAACAACTGAACCAACGTATAAGCAACTCACAGCCTCAGCACCTTTATGTGTTATTTCTTAATGTAAATGCACATCTGCCAAGGTTTGTTGTTTTTTGTTGTTGGTTTGTTGGTTTTTTTTGTCCTCAGTCACACTAGGTAGACTCATTGTAACTGAAGTCTGCATTGTATTTAAAGCCAGAGTTGTGTCACGATAACTACATCATGTGTTTGATGTAATTTGCTGATATGGTGTTTGTGAAGATAAAACTATTCCAGGCAATAAATAAAGGTAGAAAGAAATTGCAAATTATATCCTTTAAATTATAATTTGTTTAGTTAAATACAAGCAAAATCCTAACCAACTTTTATAAGGATACAAGATAATAAAATATGTATCAATTTAGACTTTCTCTAATCAAAACAAACTTGGCATTTAAATAGAGATGTGTTATATTTGGAAAGAGAGGGAGCAAAGCATTTTACAGTCTGTGAAACTGTAGAAATGTTGAATGGTTTGGAATGGAAGGGACCTTGAAAATCCAAGAATCCTTCTGAGGTGTGTAGGTACATCTTAAGAGTCATTGTGCCTCAAAGCAGTATTAGCAATATGTGCTTTGCTTCCCAGTAGCAATTGTCTCAATAGCTGAGAGGTTTCCTGGGGTGTTTATGTCAGCCTCCCCACCTGCAATAGCTGTTGTCCACTATCTACCTGGCTGGGATCTAAAGCAGTAGCAGGAAGCTTGCACTTGATCTTTCAGATTTCTGAGTTTTGTTTACAGTAGGAGACCATCTCTCTGTGTCTCTGAAGCTTGGTAGCCTGGCTTGGGCTGAGGCTGTGCCTCCCCAGACCCTAACAGGGATCCTGGAGCCTGAGGTGAGATCTGAAGAGCAATTGTATCCATGACTGGCCAGTTCTCTTCAAAAGCTGTTATCCCTTTAGCAGGCCCAGCTAATGAGCCATTAGGGCTAGCTAGGACCAGGAGAGACTGGGTATTTGTGTTGTATTCTGAGTGTGCTCATCTGCAGACAGTTACTATGGAGATCACAAAGTTTGGATTTTGGTCTGTTGGCAATTTTTATGCACATAACTTTGTTTGTCAACTTTGTATTTAGTATTTATTATTAATTTTCAAGTCATATTAAAACAGCATTCACTTTTAAGCCGCTTAAAAAGCAATTCAGTGCTTAATGTTTTGTGGATTATAATTCTAGTTCTAGCAACTCAGAAATTTTTCTTTTATTTCTTTAATGTGCTTGTATTTACTTTAACAAATCTTTTTCTTTGCCTTCTTTCCTCTTTTCTCTCTTTTCTAAGGTTTTTTTTTTAATTGTGATTTTTCTCTTTCCCCCTCCCTTCTCCCTTATTGTCCTTGTTTTGGTGGATTTTAAGTGATTTTTAAGCTTTCCACAAGGAGGAAAGAATATCTGCTGCTACAGAAAAAAGAGTGCAAATGCTCTTTGAATTTCTGAAATTGTTTGTTACAACCCCCACAAATTACTGTGAAATACCATTTCTGTTTGAAAAAGTTTGCCTTGACAATAACTCACTGAGTGAAATTACAAACTATTTTTATGTGTATATTCTCAAAGAACTCGAAACCTTCTCAGTGTATTTTATCTTGAAGGAAGACCAGACCAAAAGAATGAACAGTTAATGTTTTCAACGTTAAGTGTTCAGAAGTGTGGTGGTTTTGTGTTTGTTTTGACTACTTCAGCTTAACAGTGAAAAAAATACATTTGTGAAAAATTAACTTGAAAATCCTTGAAAGAACTTTTGCATGACTTCAGGACTTTTGTAGGTGTGTAATCAAGATTACTGTGAATTAAGACAATATGCTTTTAAATTGCTTTGGAAGCTGGAAGACTCAGTTACGTCTTTAAGCACTGCTGAAGTGGTAGAACTAATAGGTTGTTAGTGGGCATGATGCCCTACGTATTTTGGGGGACAGGAGATAATGATACTCAGGACTGTGACATGTTTATTCTGGAAAAAAAATCTAATACTTAGGTACCAATGCATAGAAACATGTGGTTTCAGGTCAGCTGATCAATGAGTAATGTTGAGATTGCTAACAGCTTTCCCTGTGAAGAAAGACATGGGCGACTTTAAAGAAAAAAAATGTATGGATGGGAGTTTTTAAAGCATGAGCTTAACGTCCTGAAAGCAGAATAATGCAAACTTGTTAAAGTCCTGTTTTTTTCACTGAATTTTCTATGCTGCTGCTAACAGTTACTTACTTTCTCTATCTATTCCTTCCAACATCACCCAGGTGAGCTACAAGCTAGATAAAGAGTGTCAGATCTTCCAGGAAAAAAAGTACATTCTCCCATACAGTGACCTTTTTTGTGTGTTGATTGTGATTTGTTGTTTTCAGATGTGTGCATGGCAAGACAGTCACAAGCAAAGTAAATGCCTGTGGGTTCTCTGTGGGAACTGGATTCAGAGTAGCATTAACTGTGTATGTATTATGAGGTTTCTCTATCACAGCCTCAGAAAACTAATTCCTCCTCTCTCACCAATATGAGCTTCACTCAGCTGAGGGGTTTCTGTCAGTAAAGAGGTGTTGATGTTGCCAGGACTGGCACGGATCAGGATGCCTTGTCCTTCTATCTAGGTGTTCCACTGCCTGAAAGGAAAAGCAACCTGCTCCCTAGTCTTCCTGACTATGAAAGCAGGTTTGACTTCCATTAGGAAACCCAACAATTTCCATCTCAGAATAGATGAAATATGCAAAAATGCTAAGAAACTTGAGAGTGTCCCTACACTATACTTTGGCTTCATGCCAGAGACAGCACCAGTCTCAGTAGAGAAATGGATAAATACTAGGAATCAGTTTTGGGACTCTGAAATCAAACAGACTTTATGTTAATAATGACATTTTGGACATGAAAGCAGGCAAGGTATAGAAACAGTGAGGTGAAATGAGAACAAGGTTATTGACTCTCCTGCAGTGACTAGTAATGAAGCATTTGCATGTAGAAGGAAATGGAAATCTGTGGACAAGAGTCTTCTGCTGTACAGAAATTTTGGAAGTTCAGAAAATATTTTCTTCAGAAAAAACTAAAGAAATGTCTGGAGGTTATGTTGCATTTAGTGTTCCCAGATGAAGAGATTTGTAAGGAGGAATGGGTGAGCTGCCAAACTTATAATGAATCTTTGAGTCAGGGCCAGATGCCTGTGAGTTTGGGGAAAGGCTGAGAGCAAGGATGAGGCTATGGAGTACAGGGCCAGGTGTTCAACCTAGGGACTGTCCCAGAGCTGGCAAGAAGTGAAGTCACTGGCAGAACCAAGTGCAGCACAAATGCATGGCCGAGGAAAGGAATACTGAGCAGTTTCTATCATTTACTTCAAGAACTAGGTATAACTATATCTGAAATGCACTGTATGGCCTTTTGCCCTTCTTTTAATTAACTTCCACTCCTTCTTGTCTCACTTTAACTTGCACAAAATGTCTCACTAGAGCCAAGAAGCACTTGGAATTACTGCTATTCTTTATTTACTCTTGGCAACAACCACAAAATGTGTTTTCCAAAGAGAAACTATGTCACATGGACTGCTATGAACTTCATGCTTAATCTTTGCAAATGAAGCTGCTGCAGATTCCTAGAAGGTATATGTAGGTAATACATTGATACATCTTTCTTCCCATCTGAGCGTTTTGCTCTTGGTGTATTTATGAAATAAGTGCAAATTTGAATATTCTTGTATGATTGTATGGCAAGATGATTAAACCTTTTTGATGCACTAAGAAGTCTTAGAGCTAAGAAATCTGAGAACCTGTCAAACCCAATCTTTCTAGCTGAAGATTTAGCTAGGGAGAACCAGAATTCTGAACATTATGAACAAATATTTGACACTTAGCAAGTTCATATATTTTGAAACAATTTTATTAGGAGTTATACTGAGATTTATAAAAAGAAATTGTGAAGTAGAGAGGCAAATAAGATTGAAGACTAGAGGGAAAATGAAATCATAACATGACAAAGAAAGAAGAGAAGCTTAGGAAGAAGTGTAATAACATACTAGCTGGGAGAATAGTTTTCTCCTCTTTAATTCTGAGTGAATACTTTTGTTCTGTTACTCAAAGATAAAATCTAAAAATAACCTGGATGTTATTGTATGCAGCATTGCAGGGCATGTAAATAGTTTTGTAGATACATTACTGTGAGGTGAGCTAACAAAACACAACATATTGGGGTTTAAAATTGCCATTAATGCACTCCCTGCTTAGGCAATATTTTTTCTATATTTTCACTTTTTTCTTAACTAATCTCACTCTTTCTTTTTGCTTAAATTATATTAGTCTATAGCAAATGTCTTTGTGGAACTAATATTCACTTGTAATAAATTACTTTTTGAATGTGTTAAGTTTGCTGTAGTATTTACCAAATTGAACTAATCTGTTTTTGCTTTGCATACAGTAGTAACCCTCTTGAATATTTTTTCATTCTCGTGTGTTGGGATAGAGACCTGCATAACCAAATAAGTAATATCCAGTAGGACAACAATAGAAAATAAATAATGCATTTTTAAACACTCTTTTCAAGGGAACTGGCTTGCAAAAACTTTGGAAAAAATCACCATTTAAAACTTGTGTCCTTTGAATGTGTTCTGGTTTAATATCCCAAAGTGAAAATGTCTGAGGAACTTAAACAGTACCAGGGGACATTCTTGGGCACTGGAACTCCACCATTATTGTTTCTGTTAAACTGCTGGAGCTGTCTCTGGCCTGTAGTGATTAGCACTCCCCAAGCAATTCCTCATGTGTAGTTCAGAGACTACAGGGTGACAGGGATTACTCCCAGTAGGCAGCTTGCATACAGCCACTCTGTTTTAGCGGGAAGGTGAATTTAATAGTGTGGGTGCCAGCCAGCTGGCCTCTGAGCTTAGCCTGTATTTTAGACTGCTCTCTGACACTGAGACTGGCAATATAAACCAGCCTGCTTCTGTACTACTAAATACCCTGAGCTTACAAAGCGATAAATATATCGCTTTACATTAGAAGAGTGGAAGGGAATTACTTTTGGGTACAAGGATGTTGGCAGAAGTTGAGAGAAAATTCTCTGGCAAGGGGTAGGAACAGATGGGTTGTTGAGTCTCCTTCTCTGGGGACATTCAAGACCCACCTGGACAAAGTTCCTGTGTGACCTACTCTAGGTGGTCTTGCTCTAGCAGGGGCCTGGACTGGATGATCTCTTGAGGTCCCTTTCAACTCTTTAGATTCTGTGATTCTGTGACAGTGTACAGGGCAACTATGAAAGCATGTGACTGTTAAAAGGGTATCACTGAAAGTTTATCTGAGGGAAGACGATTGTTCAGATCTGTTAGTCATTACTGAGTGCCACTCCTCAAAATACCACCCAGCAGGAGTTTTGTGTACTAAAAGAGATACATTTTCTTTGACCTCATATCAGCTAATAATAATTACACGATTATTAAAAATTCCCACCAAGTCAGAAGACAAAGAATTTAAATACTTTCAAATTTGAAAACATTTGGTATTTCAATAGATAGAATTTTGCTAGTGAAAGTAATTTTGGATTATATTATATTACATTCAGACTTAAGTAATTTAGCTTAATGAGGTGTGTTTCTGGTAGTACTATTCACTAATGTCATCCAGGTTTTTTCCCACCAAGACTGATGCCAGACTTCAAAATACGTAACTGAGTCTCTTCAGACTGGGATCCAAATCTTTGTGTTCAGATTAAGAGGTTTCAACACCATGGCTCTGGTTTTGACTTGTTTTAATGGAACTAAAATAGCAGTCATTTTACCCTTCTCCCTTCTCTGTCCTTACCCTCATATGCACACACATATGCTTAGCCTTTTTTTTTTTTTTTTTCCTTTTAATTAATTATCTGTCTTGCCCCTTGCTTTGCTCCCACAAGTCATGACTTAGCACCATCTTTGTATTCCAGTTGTGCTGGATTATTTCGTGTTATGTTAGTTAAAATAATGAATAATTAGTTATGCCACTAAGATAATAAGGTGGGAAAATAGTTAATATGTCAGGATATCTGTATCCCATTAAAACTGGAATTTTGTTTCTGCTCAATTTGGCTTGCATTCAACTTCCTCTGATTTTGAAAGAATAAGCAACCCGAGCATATTCCTTTGCTTATGAATAAAGCCATACTGTAGACTACATATGAATAAATCCAAACAGTCCTTTTTATTGCCATCAAAGAGCATTTTTATTCTATGCCCACAACTGTTCTTGGTCATCTATGAAAGAGGCCTCTGAGTTAGCAAGGGAAAACAGACATCTCTCTCACTCCTTGAGTTAGCTGAAGTATGGTTATCATTCATCAACAGTAACAAGTAAACTCAAGTAAAGGCTTGTCTACAAACAGATGTTTTTCCAATTGAGTCTTTGATTGGCCCACTTGTACTGGTGCAGTATGACATAACCTTTAATTATACAGTCACATACTATTTTTTCACTGAGCATTTGCCTTAGTGCACAGGGCAAATAAGGAAAATACTGATTAGGGGTATCTCAGCTAAGTAAGATGAGGATGCTACTGTAGTTTGATAATCATTCTTGCCACCTTTTAAGATTTCAAGCCAGGCAGACAAATGGTATACTAGCTACTTCACAAGTTTATTCACAGACATAGAAATTTAAGAACATAAGCTGCCACACATGTTGAAGCCATAGATCCATCTAATCCAGTGTCCTGTCTCTGACAGCAGCCAAAAGTGAATGCATATGAAGAAGTTAAAGGATAAGCCAATACTACCTGCAGATATTCCCACAACTGCCATGCTTTTGTGACTTAGGAGTTTCCTAACCCAGAGTGGTCCTTAATGTAAACGTTGAACCTCAGCTGAATTCTCTTCACCAGTGTTTCAATAAGCCCTTTAAAGCCCTCTTAACCCTTTGCCATATGCTGCCTTCTGTGGCAAGGCTTGTGGCTTACCTTGCCCTGCTTGCCTTAAGCCTGCTGTGTGGTGGCTTTCTGTGAATGATCATCTTTATCCATTCTCATTATGCGGCTCATGCATATGTCTATGCTGAGCAGAATCCAGAGGATGTACCCAGGATCCCAGAAAGCCCAGAACTGCACTTCTGCTGTTATCTGTGTTATCTTGGCCTGCCCATCTGTGCAAATGTCGGATATAGACATGCCCTGTGGTATTTCTTCTTCAATGACTCATGGACTGCTGATGGTCGAAATAGAAAATTTCAGGCAGTGAATGAGAGGTCTTTTGGCCAAATTGAGCGTCTGCTGTAGACAACAGGATTTTCACTCTGATGCAACCACAGAATTTCTGTGTGATGTAGTCAAATAGGCGAAACTTTTCCCAGATGGCCATTAATTATGTATTTGAAATCATGGGGCTTGAATTGCAGAAGTGCTGAGCACTCACAGCTGCAGTTGACATCACTGAGAGCTGTACTTTGTAGATGTGAAGTAGTACTTACTGCCAAATTCTCTGAAAAATCATCGCCTTCATGTCTCATATTGGTCATTGCAATTAACAGATACTTTTGACCTGAATTCCAGTGTATTCTGTTTTTCCTGTAACTAATGGAGGACTAATACTGCCTCATTGGAGTATTAAGTTTCTGAATTCTCAGATTCTACCTCAAAAAGCACCACAGTGTGGCCCACTCAAGTTGTAATTATGTAATTCAGATGGAGTTTCCACCCTTTGTGAGGGTCAAAATCTCAACTACAACAGCAAAGCAGGGTATGGTACAAGTATCTCCCCATTCCACTACCGTTAGCCATTCTGGGCATAAACACATAAACACACAAATGTTTATCATGTGACAGGCAGCTTTTGTTACTTGCTAGTGGCCAAATATATGTTGCCCAAGTAGCCTTAGTTCTGGCATCTCCTCTTTTTCGTGTATTTCCCCACCACTTGTTAGGATGTTTGTTTAGGCAGCATATTTGACACCTTGAGTCAACCTGAACTGATTTGCATTTTGAAATTCTTGTAAAGTACTTTCGTTTGCATTTTGCCTTCCAGAAAGTACTTGCAACGACAAACGTCTGGACCTTGTCTTCATCATTGACAGCTCTCGCAGTGTCCGTCCCTATGACTTTGAAAAAGTGAAAGAGTTCATTTTAACCATCTTGCAATTTCTGGACATCAGTCCAGAGGCCACACGTGTAGGTCTGATTCAGTATGGCAGCACGGTCAAGCATGAGTTCTCACTGAAGACCTTCAGAAGAAAGCAGGATATGGAAAGAGCAGTGAAGAGGATGATGCACCTCTCAACTGGTACCATGACTGGACTGGCTCTTCAGTATGCAGTGAATATCGCTTTTTCAGAGTCCGAAGGAGCTCGACCTCTGAAACAAAATGTGCCCCGAATTATTATGATCGTGACAGATGGAAGGCCTCAGGATCCAGTGGCAGAGATAGCCGCTAAAGCACGGAACTCGGGAATCCTCATTTTTGCCATTGGAGTGGGAAGAGTAGATATGAACACGCTGAAGTCCATTGGGAGTGAACCACATGAAGAGCATGTGTTTCTGGTTGCTAATTTCAGTCAGATTGAAACCCTGACCTCTGCCTTCCAGACTCAACTTTGTGGTAAGTTTTTTACCTATAGATTTGAATAGGTAGATGAAAGTAAAACACAGGAAAAAAAAATGCATTATATAATTATACCAACTGGTGGTTGGATATTTTTAACGTATCTGTTAGAATATATATTGAAAAAAAGAGAGACTATCCAGACAACATTCAGAACAACAGTCATACATATGGGGAAAAACTAATTCAACTGCTGAGTGCCATAAAATGTGATCTAATTCCTAGCGGTCATAAGCACTGAGGCAAACACCCATATCATGATTTTGCTATTCATTGCATAATACCAATAAATTTCCAGCTCTCTTGTGTTTGAATATTAGTTGTTTCTTCTACTGATTTTAAATGTGATCTCTCTTAGTACTGAAACTTCAAACTGATCAGCAGCCCTTTGTTTATTTAAAAAATTCTTTGGAGTTCATGGATTCCTCTCCCAAAACTTACATATTCATGCTATGCCAACAATTACCTCTGTGCATGCCTTGTGACTAGAAGTGAGACACAGAGGCATGGTAGTAGTTTTGTTCCATCCATGTTTAATACAGAAAGTTATGAAAAGCCATTACAGTGATATTTTCCATTCACACAGTAAATAATATTTTATTAGATACTAATTTACAACAGTGAAATCACTTCCATCTGTAATTCCCTAATATGAAACCACCTTTGAAAAATATCGTGGCATACCTAACTCATTTTATTCCAATCTGTGTACTTAACATAATTTAATTTTTCAATTTTTCCTAAGTTAAATACAAAAGATCTTCATACAGATTTGGCATTAAGCTGAGGCATTTTCAACAGAGTCCAGAAAAAGAATGCAGGGTGAGATTGCATGCTCACTCATCTCTAGGGATGCTTTTGTCAGAAAAGAACTGAGGCTAATTGTCAGGATAGTCTGGAGAATTTTCCTTACTTGATCTTTTCCAAAATCGCTTCAGAGAGCAACAGGGCTCCAGCTGAACTACATCAGCACAATACACCATCACAGACATTCATCAGATAATAGATTTTTTCCTGTTTCTTTCTTGTTGTATTATTAGCTGGCATAGTAAGATACAAGAAAGAGTAAAGTAAACATGGATTGAGAGCTTAAATGGAACAAATAGCAAATGCTTCAAAACTTCGTCTTACTGGATTTTATTAATTGCATTTTAGAAACAAATCCAGTATAAATATCATTTAACTCATTTTTTTTCTGTCTAGGCAGTGTCCAGTAAATATATTACAGTTTTATAGTTCATTTTAAATATTTGTTATCCTCAATAAAACCACCCCCCTTGCAGATGGAATCTTGAGGTGACAAGGATTGCTGCTGCCTCCTTTTCTCAGGGATTACCTCCACAACATTTGCTGTGTCAGGAATTGAAGGTGAGACCCAAACACACAGTAAATACACAGGCCCAGAGGCAATAGAGAATTTAAGCTGTTAGATTTTTATGGATTTCAACTTAAGGGATTCAACTACAGATAGGATCCTTAATATTTTATTAAGTCTGGCCTGTGAGGCAGCATTCAGCTTGCTAAATTTCAAGAGAGCAGTCTATGCATCTTCTGCTTCCTAGAGCATATACATTTGTCTCAGGAAATGTGCTTAGTTTTTTGTTTAAATCCTCCCCAATGTGGACCCAGAGTTAGCTGAGTTGAACATCTGGACACCTTGCTTCTTAGCTAGAGCAATTGACAGCATCCCTCTGGTCAAGTCTCTGGGCATGTAGTCTGCCAGGCTTCATGCTGTGAGAAAAGACACTGGCACCTGAACTGTCCTTGTGTCTGGGTTGCCCTTGGATGTCTGTGGGAACAAGTCTTCATAGTTCCTGTGAAGATAAGAGTGATCCAAGTCAAAGTGAAGAAGCTTTGTGAGGAAAATAAAAAGTGAACCAAATTAACTACATTTTAGCTGTGAATGGCAGAGATTATCCAATGCCTAGCAACTATATACTCAGAGGAATCTATATAATTGGCTGTGCTCCATCTTCTGCTAAGTGAGTGCCTCTCATCATTCTCAGGCTGACATACCAGTCACAGTTCTACGGTCTTCACTTGCAGCTGAGAGAGACCCACATTCTTGCAAATCCAGATCTTTCTCTCTGAATACCTACAGTGTGAAAGTTGATGCTTGCTTGAAGATACACATATTTTTGGCTTGCTCAAAATCAGATAAAGACCTTGTGACACAGACAGAGATAAAATCTAATTTGCAAGGCTCACATTCAAATTCTTTAATTATGAGATCACCCTTTCTATTACTTCAGTCCTTGGCTGTGTACACCAAACACAGAATCACGAAATGGTAGGGGTTGAAAGGGACCTTTAGAGGTCATCCAGTCCAATCCCCCTGCAGAAGCGGGTCCACCTAGATCAGGTCACATAGGAACATGTTCAGACGGGTCTTGACGACCTCCAAGGAAGGAGACTCCACACCCATTGCCCCTTGTCATGTCACTATATACTATAAAAAAAAAGGGATAATCCAGCCTCCTGACATCCACCATTTAAATACTTACATTAATGAGACTCCCCCCTCACTCTTCTCTTCTTGAAACAGCCTCAGTTCCCACAACCTTTCCTCGTATGAAAGATGTTACAGTCCCCTGATCATCTGTGCTGGACTCTTTCCAGTAGTTCTCTGTCCCTCTTGAGCTGGGGAACCCAGAACTGGACACAGGACTCCAGATGAGGCCTCACCAGGGCAGAGTAGAGGGGAAGCAGAACCTCATTTGACCTGCTGGCCACACTCTTCTTGATGCATCCCAGGATACCATTGGCCTTCTTGGCCATGAGGGCATATTTTGCTGGCTCATGTTTAGTTTATCAACCAGCACTCTCAGGTCTCTCTCTGCAGAGCTGCTCTCCAGCAGATCAATCACCAGCCTGTACTGGTGCATGGAGTTGTTCCTCCCCAGACGCAGGACTCTGCACTTGTCCTTGTTGAACCTCTTGAGGTTCCTCTCTGCCCGACTCNATGTTATGGGAGACAGTGTCAAAAGCCGTGCTGAAGTCAAGGTAGATGACATCCACTGCTCTCCCCTCATCTAGCCAGCCGGTTATGCACTCATAGAAGGCTATCAGGTTGGTCAAACAGGATTTCCCCTTGATGAATCCATGTTGACTCTCCCTGATAACCTTTTTTTTTCTTTGTATGTTTAGTAACTACATTCAGGATGAGTTGTTCCGTCACCTTTATATACCACATGTTTAGTTAGTTTTCAGGTTTCTGTTGTGGCTCCTAGAAGATTACTGTTAGTATCTATTCCATACTTTTTGTGTGTTGTCTCTCAATCTATCTCAATAAAGAGCACATCAGTCCCTAATTGTTGAGCTAAATAATTCATCTATATATTGTAGAAATTACATACAAGCAATGCTCCACTGGAAGGAAGACGACGGGGAGATTTCTTAATTCCCAATAATGATGTGGACAAAAGTAGTTCAGCAATGAATTTGACAGAATGGACTCACTCTTCTTTTTCTTTTTTATGTCTCAGTCTGTTGCATTTTATTACTTCCTACTAGTAACGTAAAATAAAAGCAGATTGAAAATATATTCAGAAAGACCTGTGCTCTGGAGTGTAGCTCAGCTCAGTTCCCACTTACTTACCAAATCTTGGAGATGCGTGAACTCAGAGTTGTCATGTATTGCCAGAATGTTCCTCAACATCAACATTAGGCAAGCAAGATTTTTCATTAAGCTGTTTTCTAGTTATTTGTCTTTAGTATTGTGCTGTGCAGTGATTTTCTTCATTCAAGAAATCAAATGTTTTCTAGAACAGTTTATACTTAAATTCCATTTATTTTCTAAATTTTAATGTGGTAGGCTTGTTTCATTGTGTTCTTGGGACCATGATAGTCATTGGTGTTTCCAGATACTCTATTGTATATTTTTATTTTGTTTATATCTCCATGCCACATGTAATTTCATGTCCAAAAACCAGTGTCAACCCAACAGAAAATACCTAAATTCCTGCTTTTTTAAGGAAGAAATACATTATACTGTTAAGGGGGTTTTTTTACAGCCTTACAGGCTTAGGCTTCCAGTTTTGTCTTCAGTGTCAATGCTTAATTTGAAATTTCTAAATTACTTCAGTAAAACTTTCTACACTTTTTTTTTTTCCATTGTGATCACAAGGAGGAAAGACCAGCACTTAAAAACATTTTACTTTTTTTCTTGCAGTGCCCCATATGTGCAGTATCGTTGAGCATCGCTGTGACCACTTCTGTATAAACACCCCTGGCTCCTACCTATGCAGGTGTAAACAAGGATACATTCTGAATGCTGATGAGAAGACTTGCAGTAGTATGTTATCCTTCTTTACTTTTCTCTTTCATGCTCCCAAAAAGTGCTTTAACATCACATATCCTTTTTGTTGGGCTCATAAAGAATCGAGCTCCATATGTAATTAATGATAATCATCAGAAAGAGTCTGAAAATGTCTGTTTTATCATCTCATGTAAAGTCAATTCAGTTGCTTTAGCTTTTCCAAATAGCACAGAAAGGTGCAATAAACCCTATTGCTAGCATGGTAAACTGAAATAACTTGCCATTCTGAAAAGCTCTTCCTAGCTGCTGCTTGAAGTCATTCAAATAATAGTTTCTGAAGTCTTGTTTATGTTTAGGCTTGATGTTTTTCTGGTTTAAATTTGCTTTATAGTTTATAATAACAAACTGTATTTCACTTTAATTGTGATCTTCGTAATCAGTAGTTCTGTTCATTTTAACTTGCTTTCTAGTAGTCAACAGTAGACTACAAGCTGGACTCTATGTTAAAGGTCTCTTCCAGCTGAAACAATTCTGTGATTCTACATTAGATAGGTGATGCCAAATTTATTTCTTTATCATTATTTTAAGGAAATGTAATACTGCTTTTAATCACTTGTGGTAAATATACTTGCTTAAAAATGCAGTTTCTTATCCCATGACAGTGACAGATTCAAATTAAATTTGCTAAACTGATTATAGCCAGAAGAAAGATTTTAGAAAATATCTTCTGAAAAAGCTGGAGGAGACAATCGTGGTGAGAGCATAGGATGTAGCCCTCACAAGTGATAGTTTAGAATTAAGGTGAAGGATGCAGGCTTAAATCCTGTCCTTGTGTTTGAACTCACGTTTCACATCTCAGGAGAGCGATGGAAAACAGCCAGGTATCTTGGGATTAGCTGATTCTCAATCTCTCCTGCTTAGTGTTATATTTTACATCAAATACTTGATGAGCACTGAAAGAGTGAGAATATGTCAGTATCTGAGTTGACTCTGCACCTTGGGAATTATAGTCCTTACATGTGCAGTGAGACATATGGTTTCAGTTAGAGCCTCAGTAAATAGGAATGAGAACAAAAGAGAGTGTCAGCACCAACTTGGTCGGGGCATTCTCACTGTTGTGTGGAAGCATCCTGAGACCTTTTGGGCTACAATGGAAAACTGTACCGCTGTTCATCTCCTATGCTGTCAAGCTATGAGATGAGTTACTTTTAGAAATCTATTTTCTAGCCCTCAGCAGCATCCTTCACCAAACACGGACATTTGTCATTTGCATGTGTGTGAGTTATAGGGGAATATTTTGTGTTAACTGGGACAAATTTAACACTTTATTTGTCTTTTTGTTTTCCAAAGAAGATGCAAAATTTAAATCCTATCTGGAATATTTCCTAATTATTATTCAATTTAGCAGCTGAGCCAGGACAAGAATAGTAACAAGTTTTTTACATATATTCACTATAGCTCTTCAGAATGGTGGTCAGGATGCTAGCTGTGGGCTCCATCTATGTAATCACATTTCCATAATATTCTCTAACTTATTCTTTTCATTGTACCCATCTTAAATTGCTTTTTATTTAAAAATCTTGTATCCTTTAACTCTTTTTTTTCAAACTTTCCACATGTTATTGATTTTGTTAAAGATTTTTTTAGAAACTTCAATTATTCTGCTTTCAATGTTTTGGAAATTATTTTAAATTCAAAATTTCCCCTTTTAAAAATTTCTTCTCACACATTTTCACCATCCTCACCCCTCACATGAATTTTGACATTTGAGGTGAGAGGTTTTTGAGTCAATTAAAAAAATATTAATTACAAGTATGAAAAATTCTTCCTTTATTGTGTTTTCTTCTTTTGTATTGTGTTACATTTCCATAGTTTTTATCAGCCAGTACTGTACTGCCTCAAATTACAGATTAATTTCCAAGAGAGTTTTGAAATTGTGTATAGTTTTCCTACTGGTGACCCATGCACAGTAGCCCTCAATATGTTCCCTCTCTCCCATTTTTCAAAACCTAATGCTGCATTGATTTATTTTTTTTTTAGTTATGACTCAGTATTATATCAGTTATCTGCACTCACCTGTCACACATGGTTTGCTTGACTGTGTACTTGCTTTGATCATCAATCAGATGATACTAGATTGCAGTTTGCTAAATGTGAAAGGGAAATGAGTCATTCAGTGTGTTGATCACCTACTTCTAGTGAACTATTTTTCCTACATCACCAAACTATAAACTAATTTTAGAAATTAGCACTGAAAATCTAACATGACAGTTGTCAAACTAGCCTCAAATATACTAGCAGGTGCAAATAATTGGTGAAGGAGGGAAATTATATGGCTGAAGTCTAAACAAAGTCAGACCATTATGTCCAAAAGCTCCTCAGAGAGGTACCAGAATTTATGAGGAAAGGAGACCAAGCCTGGACAAATTCGACAGCTTATTTCTGGAGGTAAGAGGAAGTACAGTAATAGAAAACCCAGAATCTGTGACCATTTTAGTTACTTTCATTGGCTGCTGATTGTCCACAAGTGCACAAAGACAACATGTTCCTCACTTGACCTCTAAGCAAAATAAATCGTCATGTTTATGTTTAGTGTAATACATGATCAACATAAACCAGATGTATTTATCTAAGGTTTGGATGTATTTTTTTCAGCTCTTCCATGAACAAATTGTTTTCTTACATATGTATCTTAATGCCTTCTAAATTAAGTAGTACAGAAAAGATGAGTGGTGTGTACCTAAAGTTATACTTTTGTCATTCATCTGTAGCTAAAGTTAAACTCTTTTTTCATCTTTTTGTTGCCTTTTTTTCTGTTGTTAGAGTACACAATATCTGTATTCAGTTGTTAAAAGCCCTTAACCAAATGGTTCCAATCAGCAATGAATTGGCAGCTTTGCTTCAGGCCTAGAAAAGGGTGCGTTTCCCTTTTGAACAGATAATAGTTCTGTTTATAGCATTACTTCTAAAAAAATTATTTCTTTGCATTGAAGAAAAAAAATCTGCTGTACTCGTGATTTGTTGTTTTCCATATGGAGGTGCTGACAGGGTGAAAGCACAACTCATTCATCTTCTAGAAAAAAAACAGGCCCAAAAAAATTTTGTTTAATTTAACTAACAAATTATTCTTTTTGAATATTCCTTCATTTATTTGATTTGGATGGTTTTACATCCGTGCAAAGGATGCTCTATTCATATGCTCTGGTCTAATTTTTCTGTAGAATAGTGATTGTGTCAGATAATGCCAATTCTTTACTCGTTACACTGTATTTGTGTGTTTACCTTAATCTCTTCCATTTTTCTCTAGAGATGTTCAAATTTTACATTAGCACATAAAATAGTACAAAAGAGGAAATGTAGCTGAAAGAAACTGGTAAATTATCTATTACTGGATGTTTATACTGGAACAAGAGAGTTAAACAACTCTTTCTGCTGTTCATCATGCTGTTTGATATGAAGCAGATAGCTATAAAAGAAAATTGATATTTGCTTGGCTAATTTTGTCAAACATGTTCCAAAAGTTTTTTTTTTTTTTTTTTTTTTTGTAGCTATAAATGATCACCATGTGTTGAGAAGTCTTTGTGCCTTATCCTGAATAACACAAAGTACTTTGCTTTCCAGAGATTTCACTGGGAAAACTTGGGGTTCTCAGAAAGCTTTCGTCTGTTAAAAAAGAAAGCCAAATCATTCAGCCAGGTGCTGAGCTAACCTCATTTGTCATAGTCATAATTGTAATGAGACCTTCTGCTTGCGAGGAGTAACTTACTATGGAATTTTACACAAAACTGAAAAATTATAAAACTCAGAAATTAAATATTACAAGTCTCTTAGTAGTGTGTTTTCCCTTTCCTTCTCTTTCCCTGTTGACTACTAGAAAACAAAGAAAAAAAGACACAACCACTTTAAAATAAAACAAAACAGAGGAATGCCTTCAAAATTTATTTAGAGGAACTTACAGTCAAGCTACTCAATTAGGTACATTGTCCATCAAGAGTCGTTGCCTTGGCCTTGAAGGAATGACCTCCTCAGCTTTGAGTCATTGTTCCTGCTGGCATAAGACTTTCACTGTTTGACAGAACATTGGCATGAAGTGTTAAAATGAGCTCATCTCTAAAGAGCTGTTCATAGTATTTTTGATCTATAGTCTGCTTGTGCATTATAGCAGGTCAAAGAATTTAATATTCATGCAATTATGTTTTGTAGCTCAGGACCTTTGTGCTGTGGAGAACCATGCCTGTGAGCAGATCTGCGTGAACACGCCTGGATCTTACGTCTGTCAGTGTTATGAAGGGTACAAGCTTGATGCCAACGGAAAGAATTGTGTCGGTGAGTATGAGTTTAGCAATTCACATTTTTCACATTATTTAACACAAACCAAAGGGAAATTCAATGTAAATTAATATCCAGTTTGGCCATAGACAATGATGGGAAGCTTGTTTGTCCTATATGAGTAGTAGATAAGGAATATATACTGGCACGTTTGTAGACTTTTACTGATAATGAATAGTGGCTTGGGAAAATTGTTCCAACTAATTTCACACAGCAAGTAACATTGCTGTTTTGAAACAACACACCAGATGTTTTGTTCTAGGTTCATGTAGGTGGCCAACAATGTACTGGCATGATGCACATGGCCATTAAAAACAGACAAAGCCAGACAAACTCAATAACCCCTTTTCAGGCAGAAGTTACACATCTGAAAACTTGAAAGTGGACAACTTCTTACAGTTTCTCTCTTGGTTTTATGGTCATGCCAGGAAAAATTTCAAACTGGTTTTGGGACAATGACTTTAAAAAAAGTTTCTCCTCCATTAAGAACCCATCCACTATGCGCCTTTAATTTCTGCTATTGGCAGTAAAGAAGCAAGCGTCAGCTCTAAGAATTACAACACAAAAGATGGAGTGTTGAAAAGGCAGTACAACATTTTTTTAACACAAAACATACTTCCTTTTACCATATAAGTATCTCAGTCTTCTTCACCATTTATACACAGTAAATACTTTTAGGATCATCTTTTTTACTAGCCTGTTTGCCTTCTTATGAACGCTTCATCCCATGCTACCTTTTGGGAAAATACTGTCTTCTGGTGTCTACCACAAAAAAATGCTAGTGAGTCCTTGAAAAAAAAAAAAAAAACAAACAAAAAACTTAAAAGCATGCTTAATTTCAAACACATGCTGGAATCCCATGGAAAGAAATCCAAGTGAATCCTGGGCCCAAAACCTGGCACAGGCTACCACAGTGCTTTTGTCCAACAGCTTACTCTTTATTATCATATTTAACACATCTAATGTAAAAGAATCTGTCTCTTATTACCTTCACAGAGGTAATAATTTGCAGGATAGTCGTATTTTAAGATGCAACAGAGATGATAGTTTATGGAACTAAACATTCTGCATGTACTTTCACATGGGACACACAAATGAGGTTTTGAGGGTTTTCAGACCTAGAATAATATACACAGATTTGAAGAACATGTACTCTGTGCTTATTACTCTTCAGAAATTATTCCCATGCAGAATTTATCCTCAGCATAATCTGGCCACAAATATACCATTTTAAGAACCTGCTTTCTGAAGTTGAAAGATTTTGAAAATGCAGTTAATGATGGCTATTTGAGCAATAGGTCTTCTTAGATATTCTGGCCCAAATTTCTACATCTAACACTTCACAGAAGTTCATCCAATACCCTTAGCTATCCTTATGACACTTACCTGTGTTAGCATAAAGCATATATTTCTCTGCTATTGATTTAACTGTATGCTGAGACAGAAAATCAATTAGTCTGTTTTTAGATTCTTTCATCCACAAGTCTTTCATGCCAAGTATTCTAATCTGAAATATTCATGCTTAGTATCATCAGCTGTTGTTACTATTTTCTTTATTCTTTCTTCTTGCAGTGGCACTTGGGTTTTGCCTGTTAGTAATTTATCTGCAAAATCTGAAGAGCACCATTTGGAGATGTGATACAGCTTTAACATTTTTTTTCTGCCTTCTCAATAACTGTCTTTGGCATGGAGACATACAGGCTTATTATAAGCTCTGTTGATGATATTTGAACCTTTCATATCCTTTTTTTTTTCCCAATTATTTTCAAGATAAAGTTCATTCATGGGTTCACTATGCTATCTTGCATTTTATAACTGTATTTCCTCTTCACTTGTTTATATTTATTTATACCTAGCTTAGCAAAAAAAGTGAACTCGTGCTATTCATACCCCTGCAAAAAATTACCAGTGTTGTGGCTTTAAAGCACATTATTAGCACTTTTGTTTTTCAATTTTCTTTTGCTTTTATTTGACCATTTAACTTCTTTTACTGATGCATGTAAATGGCTCAATGTATATTAATTATGTTTTACCCATGCAGAACTAATTTCCCTACATTTCCTGAACAGGAAAAGATTATCTGGGTAATTTGCAGTTTAGATGTTAATTTGTCAGCAAATTCTATTAGCTGTCAATACCCAGAAGCTGACTTTTGAAATCTGAACAGTTTGAAATTTTTGAGGAATATGTTACTTATCACCAATGTACAGCTTCTGTAGTTGTGGTCTCTAACAAGCAGTCATCCTTGCTGGAAAATTTTGTAAAACACACTGTATAGTATTGAACCAGTAGTGATAGCTCTGAGTTTTCCTTACTTTTAAGCTAGTTCACCCTTCCTTTTCGTAAAGTATTTGTTATCAACTGAGCAGATGTACACCTATACTAGATAGTACTGAGTACAACAACAATTTTGCAAAAAAAACCAATTACTTCATTAAGGTTATGCTCTTAATCCAGAGAATGAAGGGAGAATTTCAGTAGGACATACACACCACAGTTCTCTCAAAGAGCCAAAGGTTTCTCTTGAAGATATCTAAGATTTCTAAAATGTTAACTCCAGGAAAAGTAAATAAGAAAGTGTAAAAAACTTATTTCCCAGGTAGGTTTATTAAGTTCTGTTGCTCCTTTCTGGTGGAGGTTAAGGTTAATTTCTCTGTTTAAGGATCAAAGGTACAATACTAATTGCTTTATTGACACACTTGCCAGCCAGTTACCTGAACGGCAATAACTAAATGAAATCTCACATCCATCAGCTGACAACGTATCCATCCAAAGTGGCCTGTGAATGGCTGACCACTCTGGGTGTTTGCAGCACACCATTTGTGAACAAATTTGTAGACTTAACAGTATTTGAAACTCTCTGCTCAGTAGTAAGTTTGGCTGGCAGAGCACTATCACTTCACTTTTTAAACAGCTTTTCAGGTTAACTGCCCTCCTTTCACATGAAATAAATCCTGTCAGTTAACATTCTGTGGTAAAGAGCCATTCTTTCTCCATGGTGCTGCTGGACACTCACTCAATCTCTCTATCTTCTTGGTGTTGCTGGACATGCCGTCCTCTCTTTCCTGGCACTAGTGCTAAACTGTCTCTGTATTGCTGCAGCTGTTGGACCTGAGACTCCTATCCTGGCAGTTGTGTGGCTGCTGGCACCTCTCTGCAGTCCTGGCACCACCTTTCTGTCCACAGTACATTAGCAGCTGCATAGCCATATGGAGGCACACTCCCTCTCTCTTGAGATGGTCATCTGAAAGTGCTTGTGGTCATAGTTGCTCAGATGTTGATTTAGGACCTGTTTAGTTGTCTCTCAAACAACAGAGCTGGTGAAAGGTGGAATGTCATATGAGAAGCAGCTTGAGTACTTAGGTTTTTCTAGTTTGGAGAAAAGGATGCTGAGGGGTGACCTCATTGCTCTGTAGAGCTTCCTTAGGAGGAGAGGTGGAGAGGGGGTTCTGAGCTTTTCTCATTGATAGCTAATGTCAGGAAGAACGGGAATGGTTTACAGCTGTGCCTGGGGAGGTTTATTCTGGACGTTTCTTTACCGACAGGGTCATGAAACACTACAGCTGGCTTCCTAGAGTGGTAGTCAATGCTCCAAGCCTGTCTATTTAAGGGACATTTGTACAATCCTATAGAAACATGCTTTAGCTTTTGATCAGCCCCAAACTGATCAAGCAGTTGAACTAGGTTTGTCTAATATCCCTTCCAACTGGAACTATTATCTTCTGTACTTTATATTCATTAGTTGGGCAGTTGACAGTATTGTGGTAGAAATGCATTTCATTAGGGTTTAAATGCAGAGGAGAAAGTGACTCTATGGAGCTGATCCATATGGACCGTTTCCCAGGTACGATGCTAAACAGAAAAAAACCCATATATTCTTTGCCCTACTTATTACTTAATGTGTCCTTTAAAACACTTGAAAATGTGCCTGTGGTTAGAATTAATTTAAGAGGAAAGCTGACTAATTGTATGACACATTATACTTCAAATATATATTCAGTAAATATTTTTTTATATGAAGCTATTCAGTCTGGAAACAGGAAGGTGCTTGCCAGGAAAATGGTCTAACGTAGTAGCCAGTGAGTAGTTCAATTTGTCTTGATTTGACACAAGTATTCTGAAGGGTTAAAAGAAGCTCTTTCAAAGTAACTAAATGGATTATCTGCTTTCCTGACCAGATGACCTTGACCAAATAGCATACGTGGGTATGTGCTTGATTTGCAAAGGCAAGGCTGTTGAAGAAGGAACTGATTTCATTAAAAGCAATTACTGCCTCTTAAAGCATCTTGAGAGGATCAGCAGTATAAAGCATTGAAAAAAATTACTCAGTTGGCAAAGGGAACTTGTGTCGTTAAATGTCTGTGTGAAGCTGAGCACATTGCTGTCTTCTGCAGAAAGAATCAGGTAAACTTGCTAAATGTGGGCCTGGCAGCTCTTTGGGGACAGAACACTTTGTGACTTATCTTAATTTCTTATAAGACTTTCTTTGTGAAGAAACAGCTTAAACCGCAAAGGAAAAAAAATCATTTCACTTCTTTAGCTTTTTGAATTGACTTGACTAAATCATAAATTATCAGAATTCTTATTACCCTTTGCCAATCGATGTAGTAAATAGGGATTTGTGTAGTAAATGAACAAACTTATGAAATAAGTGACTCAACTAGCTATGATATTTTATTTCTCTCATACAAAAAGCATTATATAAGCAAAAATATCAGTGATGAATGTCAGCCTGAAGCTCTCAGGCCTCTCTGCTGCAGCTGCTTTATACATGGTGATTCTGGAGCAGATTAGATAGAATGAATGCATTGTGACAGTCCTCAGAGTAGAAGGTATTATCATGGGTCTTATATATACCCAGACTACAGGAACAGCTCTTGAGAACTAATACAGCTGGGAGAGAACTAAGGAAAAGTAGAGTAATTACAGGACTGGGACTGGAGAGACAGAAGACAGAACTAAATCAAACAAGCTTTGCTACGCCCTGGTCTACAGTGTGAACATCTGGACAGAATTACCGACTGAGGCATGGTTTCCAGATCTGGGAAAACATGTTGAGAAAGTTCCTGACAATCCCAGAGTTGATAAATGTTCAAAGAGTATGAGAAGTGATCCAGGACTCAGGTCTGATTTACCAACTGGTATTGCAAGTGCACTGCTTTTTACAGAAAGGCTCTTTAGGACAGATATTTCAATTTTTGCTTTATTTACAGCTACTATGTGTAACTAACTAGTACCATAATATCTATGCAAAATACTTATAATTTTCTGTTTCTAATTATACATGTTGATCTTATTCTCTTTCAGTTGTGGACTACTGTGCTTTGGATAACCAAGGTTGCCAACATGAATGTGTTAACACTGAAGACTCCTATTACTGTAGATGCCACCCAGGGTTCCTTTTAAATCCAGACAAAAGAACTTGCAGAAGTAAGTTGTGATAAGGTTTAATCATGAACGATTTGTATTTTTTCTGACTGACAGTTCTCAGCAGTAATACACCCACTGGTCCTGGGAACATTGAATAATGTAGCAGGTATGGAAAATGTTGGGAGTGCCCTGGAAGCTAAAGATCTTGAAAGCAGTGCAACAGAAATGAAATTCTGAAATGTCATGGTTACAGACGAACATCTCAGTCTTGGACTTTCACTCTCTGAATACAATACTGATGGAAGAAAGCCTTGCATGTAAAGATGAAAGTAGAACAGTAGGTTCCGAATGAAGAAAGGTTGCTTTGACTTAGACCAGGCTCAAGACACTTATTTAATATTTCTTCCTGAATGTCTTCCAAACACATGAAAAACATCAGAAATGCATGTCCTCCCAGCAGTGCTGCTGGATCCAGTGTGTCTTCCCCATATATCTTCAAAGCCAATACATGCTATTTTAGGGGGGCGTAGTTTGGCTTTTGGGGAGAGGGCCTAAGGGTAGGAGTCCCTCCTATGAACATGAAGCTTTTAAGATGAAACCAGGCTCTTTTACAACAGTAAAAGTCCAAATCTTTGTCTTTGGATCCTCTTTGTTTATCCAGATTTTTCAGTTGGAATATCATCTCCTTAGCTGGGAGAAGTCCATACAATTTATAATTAGCTTGATTTGTAAGGCAAGCTAAAACTAAATAGAGAAGTACTATAATCAAAGAAAACTTTGCAACCTATTTTCCTATGGATATTTCTCAAGAATGAGTTCTTTGATAGTATGTCAAAGCTCTGGCAATATCAGTGTCTTTTACTAAGCTTCCATGTTTCCACCAGGTGATAATAACTTCATGTCTTTACTTGTTTGTTTGTCAAATTTGAATGATAACAGGCTGACAAGCTCAAGAATTACCAGAGTTAGGAGTGGATCTCAAGTGCAGGGAAACTGACAGACCAGAAAGTACTTTTGCCAAGGCTTCCCAAAACTGGGAAAACAAGCTAAAACCTCCAGAGTGTTTAATGTTATAACTCATTTTCAGAAGATGTGAAGGGAAAACCTTAATAAACTTCCCTAGTTACCTTTCTTCATAGATGTGGGCCTCGATAAAGAAATATTACTATTGTGTCTGTAAACAGGCAAACTCTTCAGTATTTTCCCTTTAACTGTGGGGGTAAGGGAAAACATTGTTGTAGAACTGGACAAAACATCTCAAGTGTATACTCCAGCTGGGCCTGGCAATAACCCTTGTTGATCCAGAACCTGACCTGCAGACTGACTTCCCAGGTTCATCATGGCCTTGCCCTGCCCCAATGGACCTTCCAGCAATCAGTGGGAGGTATAAGACCCTGGCTGCCCTCAACAGTAGCCCTACCTCATCCTGACATGCAAGCTGGCTTCTTGGCTTGACCTCAGACTTGCCTCAGCAGCATGCACACGTCTGGTGATCGAGACTCCTGGTTAAACTCAGCTACCATTTCCAGGCCTGCCCTGCTCAATTTGCTTGGGTACTGCAGGACAGTGCCAGTCTTGCAAGTCCCCTGCCCTGCTTGGCTGTACTATGGCTCTTGGCTCCTGGCTTCCCTTAAGGAGCAGCTGGCCCCATGCTGTTCTCTGACAGTGGGTCACTTACCAGCCTGTACAAACTATGGGATATTTCTAACCCAAGTGCAGAACATTACAAATTCTTCTTGCTGAACGACTTCTGGCCCAGTCATCAAACTTAGCAAGGTTTCTCTGTATTAAAGTTCTGCTAATTGCTTTTGGTCAGTGTCCCTAATTTAGTGTCCCCCACAGATTTTATGAGGGTCCACTTTGTGCTGTTGTCTGTGTCACCAATGAAGATGCTTAGCAACGTGACCCCCACTACTGTCTCCTGTGGTACTCTAGTTGTTATCATCAACCAGCCAGACATGAAGCTGTTGATCACTATTCTTTGAGGCTGTTTTTACCCCATCTAACAGTTCTTTCATTACAGCCTACACATCCTCAGTTTACAAATGATCTTCCCTCATCAACAGATGCAATGATTTTGTCAGGCATGGTTTGCCCTGGGTAAATCCGTGCTGGCTGTTCCAAATAATCTTCTTGTCCTCTAAATATTTGGAAATTGATTCTGAGAGGATATGCCCCATGACCTTGGGACTGAAATGATGCAGTCTGTAGTTTCCTGAGTCTTTCTTCTTGCCTTTTGAGTGTAACATTAACATTATTCAGTTATCAAGGACCTACCTCAGTCCTCATGATTTTTCTTACATGATAGACAGTGTCATATCAGCTAACTCTTTCAGCACCTCCAGGCAAATAGCAGTCATCCTGTGGTTCTGTTTATGTCTAGTTTCTCTCAGTAGTCTCTAACCGCTGTTGCTAGCAGTATCAAACTGTGCTGGTACCCATAGAAATGTGGAAACAGGCTTTGTCTGTGAGAAGGAGGACTGAAAAGGGCATTATTTTATCCAGACATTTCTTTATTGTTTATCACTAGGTTGTTCTCCCAGCCAAAAGACCCATGTTTTCTGTGACATTATTTGCTACCTGCATGTTTGTATACTACCTTCTTATTACCCTTATTGTACCTTAGTAGTAATAGGCCCGCCTGGGCTTTATTTTTGTCTCAAAGTGCCTAAGCAATGCCTTTATAGTCCTCTTTTTTTTTTTTTCTTGGTTCTTCTTTCTCCTCTGCTGTTTTCCCTCTTTGTGTTTTACTTCACTGAAAAGATCTTTTCTAAGCAGTTTTTCCAGTACAAGGGGATCATTTGTTCCTGAGCTCTTGGCAAGTTTTCTTTAAAAATCATCTAGCTCTAGTGGGCATCTTTTCTCTTCTTGTCTCCTTCACAGGGGATGCTTGCTAGCAATTCCCTGAATAATCTGAAATCTGAACTTGTTAAATATGGGGACCAAATTCTGTTGTTTCTCCTCCTAGTCTTCTGGATTGTAAGCTCATGGTTACAGCAGCAAGTCAAGAAGAATCTCACCCCTCAAGACTTTGTGTTGAGAAGTTGTCACCAGGTCTGTGCAAAAACCTCCTGAGCTGCCTGCACAATGATGGCTTACACTTCCAGTAGGTGATTGGCTGGATGAAATTTCCATTGTGAACAAAAACCTATGAATTGGAGACTTCTGCTATGTTTGTAGAGTGACGTATTCACTACGTCTTTTTGGTCGGGGGAGTAACAGACTCTACCACCACATTCCCATTATCATTTTCCCTCTGATCTTTACCAGAAGTTCTCAGCAAGCATATCTATGGTTTCATGGTGGACCTCTGTGGAATGGAATTGGTCTTTAACACAGAACACAAATGTACACTGCTTCACAAGGGAATGGACCTGGGAGCCAAGGATGGCTACAAGGCAGACAGGGTCAGTAATCTCTCTGACAAGGCCTTTGGTCCCACAATACTCAAAGAAGAACAAAACAGGTCCTGTGACACTAACTAGGCTCAGCCAACAGTTCAGTGATTACCAGACAAATCTATAGTGTCAAGAGAGGTATAAAGTAAATTCAGGAAATCAAGTCAAACAGTTGACAGGTTAGGATCAGCAAAATGCAAGCCTAGGCACAGGTGTAGCTATAACATAACCAAAGGTGAGAACCTGACATTAAGTGAAGCTCCCAAGCCAAGGGGCAGAGGTCATGGACAAGGTTTCTCCCAGCTCTGTGTATCTCTGCCCTGTTAACTGCATTCTGTTTTCTTTAAAATGCTTTAAATCAGTTTAAAATGGAGAAAATTCCACCAGGCTGCCATTAGGGAAAAATCACAATGACTGGACATGGTAGGGCATAGACTAGAGACTGATTCAGAAGGAATAAAACTTAATAAGCCACTCTTCCTTACACTTGATGTCTGCTGAGCCTTGCTAATAAAATAAAGCATGAATGAAAGAACTGTGTAGCTCTTACTGCTGCAAAATTCAAGACAGCAGGAGAGAGCTCTTCGTGGCAGAAATGTCCCCTGGCTTCCATATGTAACAAATCATGCTGCCTCTGAGTCAGCATAAACAACATGAAGAAACTTCAAATCACTGGATTTAAAATGTTTGTAAATTTTAAACCTTTAACATAAATTTCTACATATTTGGCTTATGTACTGAATATCAGGGAAGATCGCCAGCTAGCTGAGACACACACCAGTGCCAGAGCACATCTCTGCATCAGCAAGCAGGCCTGTGCCTGGGGCTCCAGCTCCCAGGATCTCATGATTACCTCAGAATCCTGGCTTTCTTTTCGAAAATAGAAAGTAAGCTTTCATGCTCATGGCTACAAAGAAAAGCTTGAAAATGTAAATGTTATCAGTACAGTCATGCATATCTGACAGATGTTTTTATTCTGGGAATTGCTCCAGACTTCTTAGAATGAAATACAAAGAACACAGCTCACAAGGGCAACCCTGCCAACACCAGCAGAGCTCTCTTTGGGTGGCTGGAAGAGAGCAGCAAATTCAGATCATCAGGAAGGCAGGTGGAGGTCATTCCTAGCTACTAAGTTAACTATTAAAGGGACTTTTGCCACTCTTGCAGCTTCCCTCAAAAGGATAGATAGTAGCTGCTTGTTATATCTAAGGCTACTGAGCCTCAACTCTTGTTCTTTTCTTTAGGGAAGGCCCCTGTTTGACCTGTAAGTGGATTCACATGAGCTGTAGCTGGCAGAGGCCTTCTGTTATCATCCTTAATCCAGGCAGTGTTAACAAAGTACTGTATTTTTAGTGTTCCCAACTTAATTGCCTCCTGTTCCAACAAAGGAAATAATACATATTTTTCAACTCTTGTGGTCATCTTCAGAACCAGCTATGCAGGAAAAGTCTCTCCTGCCCACTTGAGTTAGGAAGATAAATGCAACACAGCACTGAATAAGTCCAGAAGGAATACAGCTATACATCTCTGGTGAACACATATGGCTTTATGGTTTCTGTCTCTTCAGTGCACTTTTGAAATAAATGTATTTTCTATGTTTTTAGTAAACAGATATAACTTTGTTATGTGTGTATATATGTACATATGCTGCCATAAAAAGCTTTGGTAAGGGAAATAGTCTAGAAATATATGAAATGAGTTCATAAATTACAACCTACTCCTCTCAGATTCTCTTAGAAAATCACATTCTACTTTGTTTGTCCTGAAAATATAGGTGGTTTATTATTGCTAAGGGCTTTCATCACATATGAAGGCTCAATTGCATTAGCTCGCCACACGTACAAAGAAAGAAAAGTTCCTGCCTCAGGAAGCCAGTTAGCTCTATGAATAATAACCAAGCTCTGAATGTCAATTTTCAGGTTGTGTAATGAGATGTTCAAAAGTATCTGGATGTCTTTAAGAATGTGACTCACTTGATTTGTGACTTATCTATTTTTAGCAATACTTACAGGTTTTGACCATTCTTTCACTAGTATAAATTAGTTAACCCCACTGATATAAAACTAAGTAAAAGCCAGACATTGCATCTAAGTGAATGTCAGGCTCTTGGACTTCATTAATAGTGGTAAACTATCCCAGTAAATATCCCAGTGTTTACTGCATAATAACTTTCCTTTTTAAGGTACTTAATACACAAGTAGTAGCTGTTTCTAGACTTTGCTCCCCTTTCCTTTCATGAGTATTTAAATGGAAGAAATATGTAGCAAAATGTTTTTAAAAAAATATTTCAGATTCTAACTTCTCTACTACAAATATTACATGTGTTCTTGAATTCATTGAAGTGTACATATCCGGTACCTCTAAGAATAGCAGATATATGGAAAAAAAAACACATTTTCTTTTAATAATTGGAAACAATGTGGTAAAAAGAACGATGTCTGGGAAGAAAAGAGAAGGCTGAAGAAAAGAAAACAAAGTAATTGGTTTCTACCTAGCTTATTTCAGAGGAATTACACTCCTTACTGATGAATTTTTTTCCCATTTAGGACCAGATTATTGTGCTCTTCAGGACCATGGCTGTGAACAGGAATGTGTTAATACAGATTATTCCTATTTTTGTCGATGCCAAGAAGGATTTAGACTTAATCCAGATAAGAAAACATGCAAAAGTGAGTAATCCTTTGGACATGATAAAAGTTCATCTGCTTTTATTTCTTAAACCTCCTGTGAATGGTTTCCCTTCTGAAAGGTTGAAAGTTTTCTCTGTACTTAATATTGAAACAAATATTTCTTTATAAACTTGAATTTTAACTGAGACAGTCATGCTGGAAAAACATATTATTTACTGTTTTGTAGAGTAGAATGCATAATAGATGTTTTCTCTACACATTTATGGGAACTTGAGGATTAGTATAGGAAGTAGAGTGGCCCAAAATAGTGTTCGTTACTTGTTTGAAACTTTCTGACCTTCTCTTGTAGTGACACAAACGGCTTTTAAAAAAAGTTTAAAAATTCATCTTGCTTTGCCCTGTTGGTTTAGCCAAGGACAAATGTATATCATTAACTAGGAAAGTATTGAATAGGTAATGTGGCTATTAAAATCAACTTGAATTCACACACAAAACTCCATCGTTTCCTTAAAAAAAAAAAGTGATAACAGCCTCAGCAATGTCAGGGTTCTGAACCAATCACACATACTATTTACTTTTAAAAGATTTTCATGTTACAGCTCTTCTTGAGTGGAGGTCTGGAGTCACATCAGGTTTTCATAGTAGTGTTGTTAAAGGAGAATATACTCAGCAAAATAAACTAGCCTGATCTGGTGACTCAGTTCTTGGGAAGGAGAATTGTACTGTTGATATTTTATGAATAAGCAGCTTGCCTGGAACAACGTTATTATATTTCTAGATACTCACAAAATTTATCTGGGTTGGAAATGTATTTTCATTCAGTCTTAAAGATAAGTTCTCACGAAGCATCTTTGTCTACACAGTGCCATTTTAACAGCAATGCACACTATTCTGGGGTTTATTATCTATATGGTATTTTAATACATTCAGGTTTTTACAGATTGGATGTGCCTTGGTGTGTATAGGAGGAAAACAAGAGCATTTTCCAGAATATTTATTGTCAAGGATGTAATTGCAAATGAATTCAAATTGTAGTTCCCATAGAGGATATTGTTCCTTAACCTTAGGGGGCTTTGTGTTTGGCTGTAAACTTGCTGACATTTCCAGGATTATTCTCCTATTCCAAATCTTGCTGTAACAAGGCTTATATTAAATAAGCTTGTAAAATAAAGCAGAACATTTGAATATATCCTCTTTATAAATCAGGGAGAACACATCACTAGTGACTAGCACCAGGCATTCCTTCTTCACCATGATGCTCAACTTCTGATGACTACAGGAGCAGGTCTATGGGAGTCAAAGTGAAGTCTTCCATTGTAAAGTATCCACTCTCAGATCCTCAGCTCACTATCAGCTTTAACAGAAGTATGAAGCACAGAAATCAGTACCATTTAAGAAAAGTGAGTTTTCCCAAGCCATTTTACTTCAGAAACCCTCATGGCTGGTTTGAATTCTTCACTAATTTTCTCTCTACATATGTACATTTCTATGTCTATGTCACAGCATGACTGTGAAAACGAATGTGTTAACATGTAAGAGTCATTTGCGTGCAAATGTCATCCTGGATATATTCTGCAATACGTACAGAAAAGTGTGTTTTATGAACTGCAGTGCCTCAATACTCCAGTGGGGTGAGCTGTGAACACAATGAGAACACACTCCTGGATCCCTTTTGAGATCTTTCTGAGCTATGCAAACCAGTGTTGCTGTAAAGTCCATCACAAGCCAGGCCTAGAGAAGTAACATTATGATGAGATCCCTGATCCAATAGAGAACTAAAGCATCACCTTTTCCTATCCAAATAACTAAGAAAATGTGTCTAACACAAAGGCAGTGCTCACTGTTGAACATCTGTATTGTTGCTATGGGCTATGTAAACTGCAACACATCTGATACTGATATGTGCTGATATGTGGAGATATGCAGAGACTTCCCCCTTCTATATGTTTACACTTTCACTGAAGTGTTTGCTAACATGTCCTCTTCTAAAAGAAATGTTACTAAATGAAGGATCAGTGTTACATCAGAAAAACCCAGTGGCATTGAACACTTGACATCACCCAATTCTTAGAAGAGACTTTTATTGCAGAGAATTCTTTTGCACATAATCTTAAATATTGGCAGCATTTTTCCCCGATCTACTTATGACATATTTTTCCAAGGCAACAGTCAGTCACTGATTTTTATTTTTTTTAGAAGTTGATAGTCCTGGGAGCAATTATTTTTAAATAAACTGTTTGTGATAAAGCTGTATTTAAGGAAACTTGGATGCATTGCAAGAGCTCGGAACTTTTAAACAGTTATGGCTTTAGGCTATCACAGGTTGGATATCTAAAAAGTAATATATCCCAAGATACTCAATGTATTCAAAACACTCAAATACTGAGCCTTCTGCTTCTTACTTTTTTTGTTTTCAAATGTGGTGAGGCATGCTTGCTGACAAGATTCATAGTTATACTAATTTCTAAAGCCTGGTAATTAGCAGCTTTGTATTACTCCACTCTTTGATAGAGTGTATTAAAAGATTCTGCATGAGAAGCCAAAGTATTTAAATACTAAAATTCCCCATAGTGTTGGTGTTTGTATTGTAAAATACAGTGTCCAGCAGATGCAATTTTTCACAGAGAGTACTGTGGGGGTTTTATTTCCTTCTCTTTTTTTCCACATTTTTTCTGTGCTCTGAGAAGTTACACAAGCCTCTTCCTGATGATGTAAACTCTTGGAAAAAGAATGTTCCAGTTGGAACTTACTTTTAGCTGGTAAAAACTGACACCTTAGCTTTCAAGCCAATGTTATCTCTATGTATAGTGGAAAATCTGGACCAATTACTGCAAACTCGTTGCTTAGTGAAATAAAGTAATAAACAGCAATATTTAGAGCTAAATAACTTTACATGAAGTACAGAATGGTTTTTTTTTAATGTAAACAATGCTGTAGACATGCCAGTTCACATCTGTAAATGATTTCCAGACACAGACATGTGAGACTGTGTTCGTGACTGAGGGTACTCCACTACTTTTGATCAAGTTAGGTTAAAGTGACTTGGGCCTATATAACTAAAAATAGCCATTACTAAGTTGGCAATAAAATATTAAGAGGAAGTTCAGTATAAAGGGGTTTTTTTTCCTGAAATGTGCTCTTTATATACTTGCAGAGTCAGCAGATCACATAGCACATCTGCAAGTGCACGTATCTCATTCCACTGCTTTGCTGTGCATTCTATGAGACAATATAACTTTTAAATCTAATTCGCACTTCTATCTTCCTCCACTTTTCATTTTTCACATAGCCAATTGCATACACAACTAAAAAAATTTTCCCTTTTATCTTATTTGGAATAAAATAGGAAAATCAATAAAAAGAACGTATTAAGACACTTTCCCACTCATGATCTGTCTGACATGATCTGTCCCACACTAGGCTTTAACTGCTTGAATCTGTTGGCAGGTTAAAGGTTTTAATTAGTGATTTCTCATCCTGTTAAAAAGGAATTTACAGTTTATGAAATCATCTGAAAACCATAATTTCTATTTCAAAAGTTACTAATATTCATAGTCTCTGAGAAAACTTTATGGTGAACAAAAGAGTCTTGCTTTTTAAAGAGAGCATGATTCTACAGGTAAGAGTGGCACAACTTCAGGGTTCTCCCTTCACTTTGCCTTAGTTTCCCTTTGTGATTTTTGGCAAGGGACACCTGCACTTCAAGTTTGTTATCTGCCAGGTAAGGGTTGTTGTATTCATTTCGCTTAGATGTTGCTAATTAACACGTTACTCAAATAGATGGGGGTACTGCATAAATAAAAAGTTATGCTGATCTTTGTCCCTTGCTCTGTAAAGGCATCATGTACTAACGTGTCATGAGGTATCTGTCTAAAGTTCCGATGTGATTTTTTTCAATTATTGCCCAAATCAATAGGAGTGGACCATTGTGCTGAAAGCAATCATGGCTGTGAGCAACTGTGCCTAAATACTGATGACTCCTATGTCTGTCAGTGCTCTGAAGGATTTGTCATCAATGAGGACCTAAAAACCTGCTCACGTAAGTCTTTGTGAGAGCCTGCTTGGCCTCAGCTCACCTGGGAAAGTTTTCTATTTTCATACAAGGAATAGGACACAGTTTCCATTTATTCTTACAATCTGCATTTCAAGAATACTTTAGAAATGGTTTGAAAGCAGAAACAGACAGGGGGAAAAAAGGACTTAGGAAAGGATACTTGTCAATATAACTGTAAATCTTTACATATCCAGAAAAGTTTTGTAAGATCTGTTGTCTCGAAAGCTCTCTACACTTTATAAATCTAATGATCTTTGAGAATCTTTGCAGTTTTTCAAGTAGCCAAATTGCCTCTTTCACTGGAAAAATAACATATAAAAAAGGGCCAGAAATAGCAGGAATGTTGATGCATTTTGCCTGTTGACTTTTCCTGGATCTCTTTGATGAGAAGGTTTTGGCCACTTTTTCTACATTTTTTGGAGGTATATTATTTTTCAAGCTTGTTGAGTGTTGCAGCAGTTCAGGAGTTTTGCACTCAGGCAACACAGTTTTAACAGAAGTCAGACTAGAAGCTCTCAGTCACGAAGCTTATGTAAGGACAAATAAGGCAAATCAGCAAAGGCAATTTGTTTTCATCTTTAACTTTGTCTTTGTCCCCATACTAACCTTTTCAGCCCCATTCAATACCTTGATGGACTTGTTTCTGTCTGCCACTGCAGCTGTCTAGAAAGGGGCAGACAGTAATGCAAAAGCAGAACTAGTCACATGTCACAGTGATAGGGTTTACTAGAAACAATTTATCTAGCCACTTATCTAAAAGAACCACTGGAAATTTAGAAACAGACAAACTGTGGAGTTTTATCAACTTGCAAATGGAAATTCCCTTTCCCTTTGTAGTAAAAAATAGTTTGTTTCACTGGAGTTGTTTAACTCCAGCCTGTACTTGAAGCAGCATTAAAACAGTGCTGTGCCTTCTGGAATCCCGCTGTGCAAAGAAATTGAGCCGTTTTGAATAGCTCCTCTTCTTGACAGCATACTCCTCTCTTCATGTATATGTAGGAAAGAGATTTGTCCTATTCCTGAGCCCAGATGACTTTTTGAAACCTCGTGGATGTTTTTAGACTATCATAGAATCATAGAATGTTAGGGGTTGGAAGGGACCTTTAGAGATTATCTAGTCCAACCACCCTGCAGAAGCAGGTTCACCTAGATCAGGTGGCATAGGAACATATCTAGGCAGGTCTTGAAGACTTCCAAGGAAGGAGACTCCACAACCCTTCTGGGCAGCCTGTGCCAGTGCTCTGTCACTCTCACAGTGAAATAGTTTTTTCTTATATTTAAGTGGAACTTTTTGTGTTCCAGTTTCATCCCATTACCCCTTATCCTGTTGCTAGATAACATAGAAAAAAGGGATACCCCAACCTCCTGACATTCACCATTTAGATATTTGTAAATGTTAATAAGATCCCCCCTCAGTCTCCTCTTCTCTAGACTAAACAGCCCCAGTTCCCACAGCCTTTCCTTGTATGAAAGATGTTCCAGTCCCCTGATCATCTTGGTGGCCCTGCACTGGACTCTCTCCAGAAGTTCCCTGTCCCTCTTGAGCTGAGGAGCCCAGAACTGGACACAGGACTCCAGATGAGGCCTCACTAGAGCAGAGTAAAGAGGGAGAAGAAACTCCCTTGACCTGCTGGCCGCAATATTCTTGATGCATCCCAGGATGCCATTGGCCTTCTTGGCCACGAGGGCACATTGCTGGCTCATGTTTAGCTTATTATCATCCAGGACTCCCAGGTCTCTCTGCAGAGCTGCTCTCCAGCAGTTCAACCGCCAGGATGAACTGGTGCATGGGGTTGTTCCTTCCCAGATACAGGACTCTGCACCTGTCTTTGTTGAACCTCATGAGGTTCCTCTCTGCCCAGCTCTCAAGCTGGTTGAGATCCCACTGAATGGCAGCACAGCCTTCTGGGGAATCAGCCAGTCCTCCCAAATTGGAGTCATCAGCCAACTTGCCGAGGGTACACTCTGTCCCCTCATCCAGGTCGTTGATGAAGATGTTGAACAAGACTGGCCCCAGAACCAGTCCCTGTGGAACTCCACTGGCCACAGGCCCTCATCTTGATTATGGTGTTTTGGGATTTCCTGAAGGAGCAGTTGAAAGGAGGAGATTAGCATTTAACACACACCACTCCTAATGGGAAAACATCTTGGAATTACAGTTATGCTGTCACATACACAGGCACCAATATCCTAAGACATCTGTGGGAACACCTGAATGGTAAACAGTTCTGTTCTATGACCACTAAGTACAGAAAAATGAGTAACACTGTGTTTAGCCAAGAAAGCAGTGCTGCCTTTAGATTCCCAGTGGTCTATGTCTTTGTATTTCAGAGAAGAGACGCTTAGGAAATTTGAAATTAAAAATATCCTTGTCATTTGCAATCCTTTGCAAATGAATAGTATAAGCCAAAAGTCTCTGAGGTCCCTGAGAGGTTTTCTGCGTGCTGCTGTGGCAGCTGGGTCAGGTGCACAAGTCAGTTCTGGGGATGCCACATACACATCAGGCCATTTAAAGACAGTATTTGAAGCAGAATGTTCACAAGGTGGCTCTTATATCTTTGCCACTGTCATATAAAATCATTGCTAAAGTGTTTGTTTTGGATTAGGGTTTTTTTTTTTTTCAATTTGTAAATATAGAGTGGTAGGGTTGGAAGGGACCTTTAGAGATCATCTAGTCCAACCCCCTTGCTGAAGCAGGTTCAGCTCAACCAGCTCACACAGGAACATGTCCAGGTAGGTTTGGAAACCTCCAAAGGAGACTCCACAGTCTCCCTGGGCAACCTGTGCCAGGACTCCCTCATCTCAACTGAGATGCTCAACAGGACTCTGTTGAGCGATGTTAAGTGTAGGAAGGTATGATTTCTCAGCTCAGCTTAAAGCAATCAATGGGAAGTCCACCATAAGGCCCTCTTACATTTTACTGAAGCTATGTATTTATTGGACTAGATGATCTCTAAAGGTCCCTTCCAACTCTACCATTCTGTGATTATCAGATAAGGAACTGGATTATTATTAAGCACTTCACTGTATTTATATTTTCTTGCTTATGTGAAATGCAAATACTGCAGATGAACAATAATTGATCCACTGTTTGTTAAATGTTTTTAATAACTTCAATTGCTCCTACAGGAGTTGACTATTGTGCTCTGAGTGATCATGGCTGTGAACATTTGTGTGTAAATGGTGACAGGTCTTATACTTGTCAGTGTTTTGAAGGATACAGACTTCGCAACGATGGGAAAACGTGTAAACGTAAGTTATTGTTCAGCAACTCAGATTTTTATAACACACACAGAAGAAATCTGAAAAGTAGGAACTCATTGCCTAAACATTGCTGCCAGTGTCTTTTTAAATGCTTAAGGATTTCAAAAGTTCATAGTTTCCCCTTTTTTTGTCATATTTGTCAGCAGTATGGCAATATCCTGGCTATGCTAAGGCACCTAAAGTAGTACTGAGTGCATACTTTTGGGCACCTGAATCACACCTTAAATGTCTGTGACATTTTAAAAGCAGCCCTGACACTGGACTGTTTTATTCTGGCTTACATCCTCATATGTGACTGCTGTAATTCTCAAATTAAAGCAAAGCATTTAATGTTTCTAATGTCTTATACAGTATGAAGCTTGCAATATTATTAATGGAAAGTTCATTTTGTACAACACAGGATAAGGATGATTAAAAAAGAGATATCATAATTGCATTACACATTTAACTACATTATGCAGTTATGATGAGTGAAAGATATTTCATTGGAAATTTTTCTCTATATTTATAGCTTGAATCTCTAAGTGATCAAAGAAGAATCATGAATATGTCTGAAAAACACACATTCATTGCCTTGTAACTAATCTCAGTAATATCCATAATGTCCTTAATATTCCTTAACGTATAGAAAAAGAAATTAAAGATATTCAGATATTACCATGACAAAATAAACACTCCTTCTTCTCAGCTTGTGTATCGCAACACTCGATTTTGTAACTCCATACAAACAGAGACAAATTCTCCTTGTCTTAAAAAGTACCGATGCTCTAAATGCTAGTGCAATGTTCTGTGCATACAGAGGTCCAGAGGGATTTAGATAAATTGGAGCATTGTGCTGTGATTAATGGGATGAAATTTAACAAGTCAAAATGCTGGATTGCTCCTAGGACAGAGTAAAGCTGGGCACAAGTATAAATTGTGAGAGGGGCAACCCTACAGAAAGGGATCTGGGTGTGCTGGCTGACAGCAGGCTCATCGTGAGTCAGCGGTGTGCCTGGGAAGCCACCCCAGCATCAAACACAGCAGAACTAGCCAGTCCCAAGAGAGGATTATCCTGCTGTACACAGCACTAGTGCAGCATCACCTTGAGCTCTGTGTGCAGTTCTGGGCCCCACAGTTCAAGAAGGTTGTAAAGGTTCTTGAATGCATCCAGAGGAGGGCTACAGAGCTGGTGAAAGGGCTAGAAGAAATGCCCTGTGAGGAGTGGCTGAGGACTTTGGGCTTGTCTGGTTTGGAGAAAAGAAGGCTGAGGTGTGAATTCATTGCTCTCTACAGCTTCCTGAGGAGGGGAGGTGGAGGAAGATGTCCTGAGCTCTTCTCCCTGGTAACCAGTGACAGGACCTGTGGGAACAGTTCAAAGCTGGGGAGGTTTAGACTGGACATTTCTTTACTGAGAGGATTGTCTAACACTAGAACTGGCTTCTTAGAGAGATAGTCAATGTCCCAAGCCTGTTTAAGAGGCACTTTACAATGCCTATAGTGACTCGCTTTCATTTTTGCTTGGCCCTGAAATGGTCAGGTAGTTGGGCTGGGTGATAGTTGTACATCCCTTCCAACTGAAATAGTCTAGTCTATTCTAAATCCTTACAGGAAAAAAAAAAAGGATGTGGCAAAGAACGAGAAAGCAAGATGTTAGTTTATCTAACATTAGTTAGTGGATTGGATTTTGTTTTGAAATATGAATTGTATCTATATCCTGTTTCAGAAAACCCCACTGAAAATCTGCTTGCTGACAATTTTCCAGAATCTCACGAGGAACATATAATTTGCCTTTCTCATTGCTCTTAAATACTTCTTACACTGAACTTTCCTAATCCTTATTTACAAAAAAATGACAAACAACTTCTGAAGTAAGCACAGAGAAAAGACAGCATAACTGTTTCAGGTTGGAGCAGGTTCGTTACCGAAGATAAAGAGATGATGATAGAAAGATCTGTTTCTCACCAGAAAGTTTACATGGAATGTGAATGTGGGATTTAGGTACCTTCTGAAATCCCTGTGGGTCACTAGTCTGCATGCTAGGGACGTGAAATTCTACAAACCCTAGAACTAGACACATGCTATTTTACTTAATAGTAAGGTTGTAAAATTAGCAGGTCAGAGATGTACCTTTTTGCTACAACAAAAAAAAGACAGCAATAAAAACATGATCTCCAAGATTTAGTCCAGTATATTAATAAGGACAAGAACATTCGGTAGCTGGTAACTGTAAGCCTTTAAACAACTTGCCCTTAACTAACACATTTTTTTTAATCTATCAAATTATTCCCAGGTAAAAATATCTGCAAATCAGTCAACCATGGCTGCGAGCATATTTGTGTCAGTGCTGACAATTCCTACAGCTGCCAGTGCCGCGATGGATTCGTGTTGAGAGAAGATGGCAAGACGTGCAGAAGTAAGTGAATGTTTTTGCATGTGCATCAGGCAAGAAAAAAAAGGGGGTTTTCACTTCTCACTAGAAAAATAAAAAACAACTTCCTTTTTGATATCTACATGGATACCTACGTTTTTTAAACATGTTTTCAAAAGCTGTATTTATTTCAATCTTTCCCAGATCAGGACATCTGCAGATCAGTCAGCCACGGCTGTGAGCATATTTGTGTTAACGCAGATGACTCCTATGTTTGCAAGTGTCATCAGGGTTTTCTGCTGAGAGAAGATGGGAAAACATGTAGAAGTAAGACACTGATAATTACTCACAGACTTTTACCTACAAGTGTTTAGATTTGTGGAAGTGTCCTAGAAAATGCAACAATAGTTTAATGTTATAATATAGAAGTAATATTGTTACTACTAAGTATTGCTAAAAACTTGGATTTTTGTGGACAGAAATAGTGTCTTTTAATAGCCAAACTGATATGACAGAAATTTTCAGCTCTCAAGAGTTAGAAGTGTTTGTTCCCTAAAATTTATCCCACTTCTTTCAGTGCTATCAGTAGATCTAACAAAAGTTGTACTTTTCACTGCATGATATGTTTGCTGTAGATGAACTTTAACTAAATGTCATCAAATGTTCTCAGATGAAGACGTTTGCAGTTCAGTTGACCATGGCTGTGAACATGTTTGCATTAATGCTGATGAGTCATACATCTGCCAGTGTCATGAGGGATTTGCACTAAGGGAAGATGGAAAAACATGTAGAAGTAAGTATCCTTATGTTTAATAGAAGATTTCCTTTATAGTCTCTGCATTTGTAAACATGTTTTAAATACCAGTAACCTTATTTTTTTTCCAGATAAAGATGTTTGCAATTCTGTTGACCATGGCTGTGAGCATGTTTGTGTGAATACCGAGAGTTCATACATTTGCCAGTGCTATGAGGGTTTTGTATTGAGGGAAGACAAGAAAACATGTAGAAGTAAGTTACTTTATGTTACTGGTTTCTTTTGTGATCAGAGGCTTGCTGAGGAACTATATTATGCTACAGATAGGTCTTCTTTTAGAGGACTTTTCCTGACAAAAAGGAGGATAAATTATTTACTAGGAGCTTATTATTTTCAGTCTTTAAAGTTTTGGAATGTTCATGTTCATCAAACTGTAGTATATAAACTCTAAATTGTTCCTAGATAAAGACATCTGCAAATCAGTCAGTCATGGCTGTGAACACCTTTGTATTAATAATGACGATTCATACATTTGCCAATGCCATGATGGATTCATACTAAGGCAAGATGGAAAGACGTGTCGAAGTAAGTAGCTTATGAATAAAAGAAGAAATGTATTTTTCCTTTTTTTTGGGGAGATTATTTACTGATTCACAGAGTAGTTGTTCTCTATAGATCACAAGACTTCTATGAATGAATTATTCTTTGAACTAAGCATTCATTTCAGAGAATCAGCCAATCTTGAGGTTTGAAAGTAGCTTTTAAAATGTAAACTGCATTTCTACATTGAGTATGTTAAGTTCTTATCTTATGCATAGGATGTTGCCGTATTTTACTTTGAAGGGTTGAAGTTCCATTTACCACTGTGATCGTTCTAGGTATATTCATGCCAATCATCACTTCACCTGTTTCTTTACTTCTTAGCATGTTCTTTTGTAAATTATAAGCAGATGAAACTCCTTCAGTTTCTTTATATGTTTTCTAATCTTTTCATATGTCTCTTGTTGCTCCCCTAAAACCTCTGCTATTTATCACCACCTTTATGTGGGAGTACTATAGCAGTACAAAGACTTCTAGTGGGAGACACAGCAGAGTCCAGGGTAGAGGAACTATAAGCCACCTAATTCTTATTTGAATCTCCCTACCTTGTTTTTAATGAGCAAAGATAGCTCTAGTCTGTGACCAAAATATTCTGCAGGCAGTTGTGTTCAGTTAGTCATTTACCACAATCATAAGATGATTAAGACTTTCAGTCACATGGGTGTCCCACATCCTGTGTATGTACAGCCTTTATTCTTATGAATGAATTTATACATAAATGTATAAGCTTAGTTCTGCGTATTTTAAAGTACATATGATTCACTGTTATTCAGCACACAAAAAGATTCCTGTCTCCTACCAGCAGTTGTTCTATTTTTATTTGCCATTCACTCAAAACTGGAGTAACCTACAAACTTTGCCAATGGTGATTTTGTATTTTCTTTGGAGCTGTTCATAAAAATCTTGAGTGGTAGAAGAGTGGGGCAAATTCTTGGAAAGCAAACCACTTCTTGTTCCCCCATTTATAATTTATTCTGAATGACTCTCTAGCCAATGTTAAGCTATATTATGTCGATTCTGTAGTCTGTTTTCTTAATCAAAATAAATACCGAGGCTGCTGCCTTACTGAGTGCTCCATTGTATAAACAGTTTGAACTTCATGGACCAGCCTCATAATCAATTAAGAAACAGATTTATTTCATTTTCCAGGATCTATTTTTCAGTAAGACCAAGTTGATTGATATTCATTCTCTTTCTTTGATTTTACTCTAAATCAAGTTCCACACAATCTATTCCATTTTTTTTATGCAGGTCAATAACAAGCTGACAGGCTTACAACAAGCTACTTGTCCTTTGCAAGCACTGGAATAATAGTATTTTTTCAGTGGATGTACATACACTGGGGATAGAAACTGCTCAGTGTTTTGGAGCTTCCTTGGAGTTTTAGGAGTTATTTTAAAAATAACACTAAGCATCCAAGGTGTTCTTCAGCCATCTCTTCTACAACTCTTCCCTGCAATTTATCTGGAGTTTAAATGGATTTTAAAATGTACATGTTTAGTAGGTGCTGTGTGACCTCCTCCTCAGCTGATGAAACTCTTCAACCATATCATGAGTAACTTATTTCATAAGTACAGATCTGAAAACCCTCCATATTTTTAACATTTTTGCACTAAGTTTTGCAATTCTACCACTTCTATCTATTAATTAACAATACATTGTTAGAATGCTTTTTTTCCTCTAATAGTCTTTAAATAACTTACTCATACTGTCCTTTATTTTCTTGGCCATGCACTCTCTTATCCTTTATCATACAATCTCAGTGTTTTCAAATTTCTAATATCTTCATATTCAGTAAATACTGTGAGTGTTCCTTTCATTCAGTCATTATGCAAATCTTATAGCTTTTTTTTTTTAAAATTCTAAATGAGGTTGCTTTCTTAACTACTCTGGCATTCTTTTTAGATTATGAGATTGTATATTTGGCGGGTGTATCCAGAAAAATAACCTTATGTAGTGCAATCAGTCACATCAGTAGTAGTAGTAGTTGTAGAAGTTCCCCCTATCCCAAAATACTCTAGCTCATATTTGCACTCAGCTATGTAAAATTCATCTTTTTGAAGTAATAGCCATGTCTGCTGATGGTTTGGTTTCGATTTTGTTCATAACCAACAAATGTGTCTGAGTTGCACACAGCTGTGTATAAGCAGATGCTTTTTAGTTACGTGATAATGTCCTCTCTATCTGCTATAATGTGAGCAGGCTTAGATTGCCATGTCTTGAATGTAATGCTTGTTGAGTTAGAAGATTTTCCTCTGTAGCAGTTTTTGGAATTTTTGTATTGTGGTAGCATGAAACCTGCAGGTAATTTGGCTCAGATTGAACTTCTGTTAAAAAAAAAATATATTTTTTTTCCCCTACACATTAAACTTCAGTATTTTGTTGAAGAGCCAATATGAATTTGGCTGTCAGTGTTGTTCTAATTTCTAGATAAAAGTAGTTCTCAATTAGCAATGCAGTGAAAAAGAAACAGGGAATGCTGATAGATAACTCCACTGAAGGTTTTAACCAATTTGTTTTAATATTGCAGTGATACAAGACCTCATGTTAATGTTCAGCAATGCTAGTTAGATGTTATTTATCTTCTTAAATGAGTAGTTCCTGTTCTTCTGGGGTTTGTTTATTGAGGCCCTTGGCATTGATGTGACGATGTTAAACAATTATTTTGCTTCACATCCTGTGGTTTTTTGCTTAATTTTCGGTTTACAACTGTGAATTACTGCTAAATTATTGCACTAAATTATTCCTTCCTTTCACTCTTACTGCGCTTAATGTAAAGCCCTCTTCCTTAGTCTAGTCAGACTAATCCTAAAATGAGTTATTGTCAGTTGGAGGCCATCCAAAACATGCAATCCTTTCTCCTCAGATGGTAAAGATATCATGCTCCACGCAAGCTAAGCTGCCTATCATTTACCTTCCCAGAGATGTGCTTTCTGTTTGCAGGTTTCCATCTTTCTTTGCTCATGGGATTACCCCCACTGTCTTTGTATTTATAAATAAAGTTTAAATAGCAAACCACATTAAATATTATCTAACTATTTCCAGGCAAGGATATTTGCAAATCAGTCAACCATGGCTGTGAACACGCTTGTGTTAATGCTGGTGATTCATTTGTTTGTAAGTGTCAGGAGGGATTCCTGCTAAGAGAAGATGGAAAAACGTGCAAAAGTAAGTAGTCTGATATTTATCATCATACTTTCCATCTGCAATTCATGCTTGTATAGAAATGCATTAACCAGCAAGATCTGTCATGTTTTTAGATAAAGATCTCTGCAAATCAGTCAACCATGGCTGTGAACACGTTTGTGTTAATACTGATGATTCGTTTATCTGCAAATGCCATGATGGGTTCCTGCTGAGAGAAGATGGGAAAACATGCAGAAGTAAGTAGCACGAGCACATCATCTGATGAATTACACATATAATCAAGGCTGATATATGTTGACTACCAACTGTTCTGTCTTTAGATAAGGATGTTTGCAATTCAGTCAACCATGGCTGTGAGCAAATTTGTGTGAATACTGAAGATTCCTACATGTGCAAGTGCCATGAAAAATTCATACTGAAGGAAGACGGAAAGACATGTAGATGTGAGTAGCCTGAGCTGTAAAACTCTGGTTCTGTTTGAGGCTTTTAAGTGTTGTGGCTGTGAGTGCATGTGTGTGTTTGTGATTTCCAACCATTTGAGCTGGTTGATGAAAGATATTTTCTCTCCCTAACTAATGTCACCTCACAAAGTCCATCCACTCTTCTCAGATAAAGATGTTTGCAACTCAGTTGACCATGGCTGTGAACACGTTTGTGTTAATACTGATGATTCCTATATCTGCAAGTGTCACGAGGAGTTCATACTGAGGGAAGATGGAAAAACTTGTAGGAGTAAGTCTTATCATCTTTGCTTTATACTTCTTGATCTGTTAATGAAACATGCTATGCAACAGTAGCGTGTTATTTGTGTCTTTAATATAGAAACAACTTCATGGAAGTGAGCTCCTTCATGGAAGATTATTGCCATAACTTTTGCATTTTGTCAAAGTTATTTAACCAGCTAACTGTTCTAAATATCATTTCCATTATCCTAAGGTAAAAATATCTGCAAATCAATCAACCATGGTTGTGAACATGTCTGTGTTCCAACTGGTGATTCATACACATGCCAGTGCCACGAGGGATTTATGTTGAGGCGAGACAGGAAAACATGCAGGAGTGAGTAGCTGCATTTTATTTATTTAGTATTTTATGAGGGGTATGTATATTCAGTCATAAAAGAAATAACAGGCTTAATTTCACTCAGAGCTTGTACATGCCAGTTTTGCATTTGAGAAACGGTTTAATAAGGAAATTCTCTTAACGATTCTCAGGCAAAGACCTCTGTAAATCCATTGACCACGGCTGTGAACACGTGTGCATTAATAATAACAATTCATACAGCTGTCAGTGCCATGAGGGTTTTGTCCTGCGACAAGATGGGAAAACATGTCGAAGTAAGTAACTTGGTGTGGCCGTCAGTCACTCCTTTGTTCCTCAAATATCACATTGTGAGTCATTGAATTTAAATAGAAGACATATAAATATTTCCATTTTTCCCAGATAAAGATGTCTGCAAATCAGTTGCCCATGACTGTGAACATATTTGTGTTAATAATGACGACTCCTACATCTGCAAATGCCAGGAGGGATATGTACTAAAAGAGGATCAGAAAACATGCAAAAGTAAGTACATTTTATTTACAAAGTGTTTGTTTCTTTGCTTTCCAAACTTATTTAACATTTGAAAGCCTAAAGCATATGTGTGATAGAAAATGTCATGGACAATTAACCTGATGCTCTCATAAGCAAAAAATTAGCAAGTTGAAACAGTTTCTGTGTAACATCAAGTACAATAATCTTTCTAAACACTGGGAAAAAAAGACAAAGTTAAATTTCATTTGCAATGAATGTGGACTTTAATCAGGTTCATATACTGTGGAGCTTTTATCTTTATATACTTTGGTTTAAAATATCATTAACTCTGTTTGCTTATCTTCTAGCATGACGTGCTTAGAGTATGACATGAATTTATCTCATTACTCCTTAATATCTGGTGGTGAAATTGTTCTACTAGTCCTCAGCTGCAAACATTTATTCTGTAAAAATAGATTCCTTAGTCGAGGAGGCTGATACTACCAAAAGAATGGTAACATGTTCATGGCTGGTCTCAGTCCTAACTAAAACCACCTTGACTTACGTTATAACATTGAGGTGGTTCTGATACTCATATTCATTGTATTTCCATCTCCTTAGTAGTGACACATCTTTTTCTGAGATGTCTGCAGAAAGGACAGCAGTTTTGAAATAGAGCTGTTTTCTAAGAAGAAAAGCCTGATCTTTAAAGCTGAAACTTCCTTATTCCTACAGTGGCTTGATAACAGACATCTTCAGTGGCTTCTGCAGTCAAAGCAATTTCTGCTACACAATTCTCTCTTGCGTTCTTACTGTACAAACACCAGAGGTTGGTGGAGGTCAAAGTTTATTTGGTCCAGACTAAGATGCAAATCTTACATTCCTTAGTATAGCAAATTCTCCCTGGAAGTTACGCTGGCCAAGTAGGACCGAGCATCTCTGCAGCCAAGCCCCTTGCACAAAGTGCAGTAGTCCATGCCTGCTGGAGGCAATTGCTTTCCAGAATAATCTGCAAAGCAGAATGTCTCAGTAAGTATTCATTATGATTATATTATTAAACTCTTGATCACAGGCACACTCTTAGGTTTTGATATAGACTGTACACAACATCTTTAGGCACCCCGGGAGAGTTGGATGAGCCAGGAACAAGCTACTCTAGATGATGTCTGAGTTTACGCAGTCCCTGGATATCTAGGTCCCTTTTCAGCTTTGTGGAGTTTTTTCATGATCTGAGCACTCTGTTGCTTATCCTGCAGGATGCACTGAAGGCCCAGTGGACCTGGTGTTTGTGATTGATGGATCAAAAAGTCTTGGAGAGGATAATTTTGAAATTGTAAAACAATTTGTCTCGGGAGTCTTGGATACCCTTGAGATTTCACCCAAAGCTGCTCGAGTTGGTTTGATTCAGTATTCCACTGAAGTCCGCACAGAGTTTACGTTAAAGCAGTTCAGCTCAGCCAAAGACATGAAGAAAGCCGTATCGCAAATGAAATACATGGGGCGGGGTTCCATGACAGGATTGGCTCTGAGGCAAATGTTTGAGAGGAGCTTCACAGAAACAGAAGGAGCGAGACCCCTTTCAGCACACGTCCCTCGAATCTCCATTGTGTTTACGGATGGGAGAGCCCAAGATGAGGTCTCTGAGTGGGCTGCCAGGGCAAAGCGAACTGGTGAGTGCAGATGGGTTCTAAAAGGCAAATATTGGTGCAAGTAAGATGCGGTAATAGTATGGATGTGCTGATCAATAAGGTGTTTGCCACAGCAGCCTGGCTAGTACAGCAGTCACTGTTGCAGAACACTGGACCTGAGGTGTTCCAAGAGCCTTAGCCAGAAGGCATGTGTGTGATCCCAAGTGCCTCACCATGCCATCCAGGGCAGTGGGGCTGTGCAGTTGGTGTGCCATGCACAGCGTTTCCTGGGAAACGCTGTGGTAATCATCAGTCATGTTATGCTTTTATTTACATATCGTCTGCATTTTTAACAAACTTTGTAGTGCTAAGAGTATCCTAGAAGGGAGATGGATGTCCTTGTTATAACAAAAAGATATAGCTGCAGTGCTCCCTGTCTGTTTCTATGTGCCTTATCAGGTGACAGGGTGAAATATAGCTGAACTGATTGTTAATTTAGAATATGTCTGGGCAGGCACCTGTGCCACAAACCAGAAACTTTTCAGTTGTTTAGCAGGGTCAACTGAACATTTTCAAAACTTTTCAAGAAAATAAAGGATCTCTTTTCTCTCTGCAAAACATTTTATAAGAAACTGCTTTAAGAACCATGGCTGATGGCCAACAACACAGAGAGAACAGTAAGACTTTAGAAGTCTTCTTCTGCTATTCTGTTCTTGTTTTATGGACTTGATATGTCAATCATAACTTGATATATGATTAGTATAGCATTGGTCAGACTGATACCTCTCTGTAAGGAGAAAAGGCAAAAATGTCTGAGGACATGAGAAGAGTATGTGCAAACAAGAGTTGCAATTAAATGTACACAAAGGGTTTTAAAAGCAAACCCAAAGATTTATACACAGTGAGAACTGCAAAACTACACAGAGGATTTACAGGACTGAAAAGGGAAAGAAGGCCAGCCTTGCTTACTTGCTAAATGAAACCCAAACTCCAGGCTGCTTACACTCATGTGTGTGCCATTCCAAGCCAAGTCCATCCCCTGTGTAATTGCAGCATAGGCAATGTAGTAATGCTGAACATAAAATTGGCCTTGAATGCTTTCTCACTGATATCTCCAAGTCTTTAAAAGTAACAGACCTCAGTGTGACTGGTCCGTTCATTAAACTGAATCAGCTTCTGGTGAACATTTCACTTTCCTGGCTAAAGTTCAATGTAGGCAGATTCATGACAAAAACTAAGAAGATGCTTACGTTAAATGTTAAAGAGTTGGAAAAAGCATATTTTATGATGTTACCAGGCCCAGGATTCTTCAGCAAAAAGGTTAAAGTTGCAATTCAGCATAGCTATTATTACTCCATGATAATAAAGAAAGATCAAACCTCCTCATCCTAAGTATTATCTGAAACCAACCACCTGTGAAGGCAGCTTCTGCTCTTGAATCTTATAAAAGAGCTTGAAATACTACGACTCACAGCATCAGTACTAATTGTGGACACTAAGCCAGAACTGATATAAAGAGATACGTGGTATCAGGTGATGTCTTCACGAGAATCAAAAAAAAAAAAAAAAAAACGAAACTGCTGAAAAAGGGGATCTTGAAGATCACTGTTTTGTATTCATTGCTTTTCAAAATCTGTCTGGTGAGAAGACTGTGAACCACTTCCTTCTTTCCTGCTTTCAGAGTGAATAAAACTACAAATCCTTGTTTACCTTCTCCCTGGCACCTCAGCAAGGAAACTAGTTGTAAGGTGCTTTCTCTCCTAGCCTCACAAATCATTTCCTTTCCCCTGTTCTTACCCTCATTGGTCTAGGTGCTTTTGCAGTGCCTACCAGCCCATGTGTCCCTTAGAACACAAGAATCTAGTCTCAGTGTGCTCTGAGGATTTTGATGAAACACTAAATATTCATATTTTTAAAAAAAAATATATAAAATACTGCCATCTTTCAGGATTCTACCCCACAACAGTCTTCCCAGAAGCCTAGTAATTAGCTTTATTGCACACGCCTTGCATGCAGGAGCACACACAATCCAGCAACTTCCAGTGCAACTGTGAGGCAGCCAGTGTGATTCTTTTGGATGTTTTGCAGTACTCTTTCTGGGTTCATTTACTCCCACTAGTAGCCCAGCAACTGTTATCTCTTTAACTTAAAAACTATCTTTTAAATTAAAGCAAAGCATTGAGTTTCTACACATCTCTCAATAGCTAAAGCATATTAAGCCTGTCCCAAATCAACTTTGAAGTTACACCGCATCTACATTTCGTGTCCTCTCCTTTTCTCTCTCTCTAAAATGACTAATGCTCAGATTTTCCTTTCATGCAGGAACATGGATTTAGAACTGATGTAATAATTATGTGCAATTTCTTTTGAGTCTAGGTATAATTATCTATGCCATTGGAATAGGAAAAGCAATTGAGGAAGAACTGCTGGAAATTGCTTCAGAGCCACCGTATAAACATCTCTTCTATGCTGAGGATTTCACAGCTCTGGAGGACATAAGTGAAGAGCTAAGAGCCCAAATCTGTGAAGGTAACAGTATTCGACTTCCACTGAGATGGAAGAGGAACGAATGCTTACAGATTTTTTTGCAGGCCTAAAAGGACAAACGTCACAGTATAGGTCATAGGTCATTGGTGCCAGACTTTGCAAGGCATAAGTCTCTCATGATAATTTTTCTGCCCTTTAATAGTGAGGAATCTACACTCTAATCTGTCATCAGGTAAAAGTCTGTAGCAATTTCCTTTATTTTTGGAAAGTTTGCATGAAATGCACATTTTTGTGCCCAGAGGAATAATTGCTCCCTCCCCTTTCTTTTTTCTACAGCTAAAGTCAGCCATGCACTGAACCCCACCCCACCAAAGAAGCATGATCTACCTCATTAGGAATGTGGGAAAATAATCGGGGATTTGCAATGCCTTAATGAGAATAAAAAATTACCCTTAAGATCAGTGGCAAAAACCTAAAGTACAGCAAAATAAATCATGAAGAGCTGTTATATGTATTTAGAGAAGACTAAAAATAGTTCATTGAACTATTCACAACTACAAAGAGTGCATCTCAGTTACACACAAGCTCCAAGTTTTGCTCTACAAATGTGGAAAGTTTGTTCCAGAAAGCACCCTTCTTCACTCTGGCACACCCAGCCTATATATAAACATTCCCAGCTGAAGCTGTGCAAGGGGAAGAGGGAACGTGAGCTGGGGTGAAAGCTGTTCAACCAGAGAGAGAACAGCCTGTCTCTCTCACTCACACCTTCCCAGGTCCCGGTGTTATTTGTACAAATTGGTACTTGAAGCAAAGTTCAGAAATGTCAGTGCAAATAATTAGTCATGGCACTAGAATTGTGCAAGGTGATTTTTCACTACCTTTTTACTTGGGTTGGTTTTTGGGGTATTAAATGCAAACAGGTTCTATTTTCTTCTTAAATGTTACAGTGTAAAATGGGCTGGGCAAGCAGCCGTGCAGTTCCTCCCTTACATACATGTCAAGGGAGAACCTGAAAAAAACAATCTGAGAGTTTCCTTGCCTGTATAGTCTTTGTGTTTCAGTTCTAAGAAGTCTCATTCCATCTTTCTGAAATACAAAATACTACGATAACATGAAACTCGAGTCTGTCCATTTAACCTTCTTGTTGGGCAGATGATCCGCTGATAACAGCATGGCATCTTAAAAGCTTGGGGAGAGGCCAAAGTCAAAGCTTCCTGGCAGCTAGTATAATAATTCTCACTCATTAGCAAGCTCCAGAGCTCGGTGATGGAAATGCATCCATCAGGTACCCACGGCAGCGGTTAGCAACCAACGTTTTTCTTTTTACTCCTTTTTTAACCACGTTACTTACCACGGGAAAAATAAGTAACTCCTGCCACCTTGTGGCAGTTTCTAGACTACACCTCTGGTAACTGGGAAGAGCTGGTACCTTTCAGCTTCTTGCCCTTCTCCTCTTTCATCAGCCAACAAACAATGCCACATGCCTGTGCAGCAAGGACTGACCCAGCCTTGTTTTTCCGGATGCTCTAGGACTACCTATTGCTCAGCCACTCCCTCCACCAGAAATTCTTCCTCCAAGCCAGTTATACAAGCTGAAAGTCCATTTCTTTTTTTCCCCTCTGTTTTGCTGTATTTCCCCCCCGCCTCCTTTGCAACAGCTGTAATTTCATTTTTACCTCAGTCTTGGTCCTTAGCTGAGGTCTTCAGAGGCTCCAAGGGCATTGCTCTAAGGGCAATGAAACATCCTCTGACTCTCCTGGACTTTGCTGACAAACACCCTCATCAGACTGGAAGCACTAACGAGGCTACAGCAATGTCATACATAATACATACTCACCATGATTGCCTCTTCACCCCTGTTCTGAGCATGTGCATTGTGAGAGCCTTTAATTACATGGTCACATACTATTTCTGTCACAAGAGCCCAGCCCTGATCAGATGGCAGTGCTGAGCAGCCTGATGGTTAACGTTCTGTTCTCCTTCCAAATTGTGGGCCGTTATCACTGCTGCAAACAGTCCGCCACTGCTTTTGAAGACACTTTCTCACAGGCTTTTCCTAAACAAATACTTAGATTTTGTTACAAAACAGAACACTAAAACCAAACACCAAACTTTATCACTGTTCCCAACGAGTCTGAATGATTTCCATTCACTGCATTGATTCCTCCCAGGGACTCAGGGTTAGCAGCCTCTCACATTACTTGACTGATTGATTATTCACAGCTTTGCAGAGAAGAAAGAGTTTTTGGGCCTCAGTCACTTTCTGAAGCCTGAGTTTCTGAAATGCCCAGCTCCCATTACAAACTGGAGACCTCCTGCTACACCTCCACCAGTGTATCTACCAGCCTCCTGTCCCTTACACCTGAATCCTAATTACTCAACTATTGCGCAAGCCCAGTGTCCCAAGCTCAGACTTTCCAGGTCAGTTCCTCTGCTTTTCCTAGAGAGCCTCATTAGCCTACAGCTCCCAAATGACTCCTAGAGCAGATCTTTACCCAGGATCAAACATTCCAGATTCATTGTACCTGTTTTTTCCTTCCTATACTGGAAACCTCACCATCCTTGTTCTCAGTTGGTTATTCTTCAGCTGGACTCCTCACCCACTTTCATTCCTTACCTTGTGATCACATGCCACACCTCTCTGCCCTGGACTCTTCTCCAAAATAACTGTTCCTTCCACCAGCTGGTTCCCACACAAACTTCTTGATTTAGATTGTAGCTCTGCCCGCTTAACTCTGATCTTCTTAAGAACTCATCTCTGTTCATTCCCTGTTCCTCATGCTCTATGATTCCAGCCCCCACCCAGAGGGTCTCATCTCTTTCCCAGTTTAGCATAGCTGCCCATTATTTGGTGTCTGTCAAAACTTTCTACCCCAGCAGAGATCCCAACAGCTGCAACAAACCTGTGGGGCCGAGAAGCATCTTTCACTTCCCTACTGCAGAGTTTGCACCATCTTTTACCTTCACAGTGAAGGAACTCCAGGTATATTTGCAGGCAGGGAGTCCCAGGTGCTCCATCCACTGCCCTGGCATAGTTGGCCAAGTCATACAGTTGTTAAATGTATGTTCTTCATCTAATCTGGGCCAGTAAGGGCTCCACAGTTAATCGAAGGCAAAGCGTTCATTTTCTGAAAGAGAATCCATCTGTAAGGAACCGAAGCTGCCTCTGCATTTCCCTCTTGCGGCAACAAGGGGGTAGTGCACAGAATGACTCTCGAGGCGGTTACACCTCTGCATGAAGTAGGTTTCCATTTCTCTCCAGGTGCCCTTTGACTAGAAAGATGGGTACATAGAGAATAAATTCCTAAATTTTGAAGGCTGTGCTTCATGAAATGGAAACTTTTGGTTTTGCTTGTAACTGCAGTGCATCAAATAAATAAAGTCTACTGCTCCCCTCTCACCTAAACGTTCCCAGCTCCCTGATCAACAGTCCACATTATAAAGGAAAACACTGAAAGAAATAAATTTCTTCCTCCCCTAAGCAGTTTTTATTCCTACTCGGTTCACCTCATGGGACAATCACTCTCTACAACTACCTGAGGGGAGTTGTAGTGAGGTGGGGGTCAATCTCTTCTCTCCAGTAATGAATGACAGGAAATGAGTCTCAAGTTGTGCCAGGGAAGGTTTAGATTGGGCATTAGGAACATCTTTTTCACCAAGAGGATTAAGCATTGGAATGAGCTGCCCAGGGAGGTAGGTGGTAGAGTCACCATCCCTGGAGATACCAAAAGTCACATAGATGAGGTACTGAGGGTTATATGATAGTTTAGTGATGGACCTGGCAGTGTGAAGTTAGTGGTTGGACCTGATCCTAAAGGTCTTTTCCAACTGTAATGACTCTATGAAGAATTTTCCCTAAAGGACAGGTGGTAGGTTGCTTATTTCAGATTGCTTTACCACTGTTAATCTATTTGTAAAGCACTTACAGATTTGGAAGAGTTCCTCTAGTAGTCTGAGTAGAAGGGCAGGTCCAAAAGTTCCCACCTACACTGGATCTCTTCCAAATGGTGCAGGTATGAGGCATTCTCCATGTGTGATGAAAGACAAACACTAAACTACTAGTAAGAAACCGCTCAGTTTCTAGAGAACTGAAACATTTTTATTGCTCCTTTTGTAATCTCATTTCCTTTGGCAATTTCTTTCTACCAGCCTTGAAAGAGTCAGCTCACCAGCAGAATCCATCGTCTGGGAAGCTTCCTAAGACTGGTCCGCAGACTTCAGGTTGGCTTTTTTAACTCAGTGTCCTGCTGTCTCCCCAGATCATTGCTAAGTGGCCTCTTCATGCTGCCTTCTGTAGAAAACCTCCACAATCCACCTATGAGAGAATGATCCATCCCATTCCTCTTCCTACCCCCTGCCAGCCACCCTCCTTTCTGCAATTCAAATCTGCTTTGCACAAAGCATTTGAGATGTGCTGTTTACAAATGCACAGCTGCATGCTTCATGAACCATCCAAATGAATTGCTTCATGGGGAAACTAGTATTTCAACCCTGTGCTTGAGAGTTTAAAGCATGTTTGGCTTTCAATCACTTCTGTTTCTCACAGGAACCCTCACAATTCCCTTTCAGTTCTGCAACCCACAATTTAAATCATGTATACAGTAAATAGAGCCTCACAGCTTGGCTCCTTCACATCTTTGTATCCCTAGTCCTCTCCATGAATGATCCTCACTGCCATCAGTGAGATTACACACTAATTATGGAGAACTCAGTGCACGTGAGTAGAAAAAAAATACTGTATAATTCAGTGGGTTTGACTTTTAGACTTTTGGGGGGGGTTTCCTGCAGGGCTTGAATCAACCACAATAGCCATCACAGATGTCATTGCCTGTCCCAATCTTGCAATACACCACGAGTATCTTTTTGAAGTTAGTCACGCTGACTCAACAACAACAGGTAATGAGGTTCCCTTTGTTTAGAATAACCTGGATTGCTCTTTGAATATACAGGCCTAAGTGTTGTGTGCTATTTCTCAGTATTATAAAATCTGCCCCAGAGCATTCCTTTGGATGTTGACCTGTTTTGAGAACAGAAAGCTGTCTTAAACCTGCTCTGCATTTATAAGCCCTTGTCACTTCCTCTCCTATCCCATTGGATTTATTCAGCATTTATTCAAGCCTATGCTTGACTGTTTCTGTTTTTCAGCAAAGGCTTCAAAGGATAAAGACCAGTGCAAATGTGAAAACCTCGTGACATTCCAGAACTACGCAACCAATGAAGTGCAAAAACTCACCCAGCGCTATATCCTTTCCCAATGTTTCTTACAGAAGAGATAAGGGGGGGGGGGGGGGGGGGGGGGGGGGGGGGGGGGGNGGAACGGGCAGGTTAAAAGAAACTGTAACACATCAAATCTAAGCTGTCTCCATAGCTCACATCAATCCACTGTCATGAAAGGCTGAAGTCCTTAATAGATGCTAATCTCCAAGAAGCAAGGCTTGTAAGACTTGAAATCTGCCTCTCCCTCATAGAAGAGACCAAACTATTACTAAAGATCTTAACCTTTAATAATCTCCGTCAGTAAACACCTTCAGGGACAGCAAGGAAATGGCTGGTCACATTCAAGACTTGACACTCTCTGCTTTGGGTTCCATCTTCAGATGGTATCGAAATAGCATTTATTGGCTACAGGAGTCAGAATGTAGGAGATGTGTCCCTTCTGGACTGCTTGGTGAGGCACCAGCCACAGTGAGTCATTCCACACAATGCTCCAGCCATTCAGAGGGACTGAGCTCTGGTTAATTGGGCAGAAACAAATGTGCAGATAACAATTAGCAAAGTGCAGAGGGATAGCCTTCTCCCTGCCCCAAGTTACTCATCTTTTCAAGGGAGCTGTTGGTACAGTGGCCTTCACACTATCTGGAACATAGAGCAGATGTCTCAGGAGACAGTAGCAGTAAATTGGCAATGCCACTTTCTGCAGTATTTTGCATCACACAGTATTTATGCAAGATCTTATGTTTTCTCCATGAAAGCTGCTTCTGCCTATCAAATAAACACCAAGAAGATGTCATATCTTCTGTTGGAAGTTTTGTGACTGTGTGCAAGATTAGGAAGCACTTAGGCACAGAATAGTACAGTGATACCAACAGCTCGTAACTGTGTTAGGCTTTTCAGGCAAGAACAGCCCGAGAGTTCAGAGTGCCCTGAGTCAGGCTGACAGAGCCCTTGATGGCTGTGACAGGGGTGAGACCAGGAGATTCTGTTAACCTCAAGAAAAAAAGTGTCTCCCACACTCTCAGGCCTTACCTCAGTGAGTGTGCAGCTGCAGCACCAGCCTCCTTCCCAACTGGGAACCTTCCCCTCAGCAGGTACCTTAAGGAATCATGTTTTGATCACTTAATTTTGAATTATTACATGCAAAGTAGAATTACTTCATAACGGGAGAGAAAGCCATCACATAAGATTACTGCTAGGTGCTTCAAATGCTCATCAACATCTGTAATAGATGACTTCAGAGAAAAACCTCTAGGTCATTTCCCATACCCTTAAGAGCATTATTCAGAGACATGCAATTCCAACCTAGATGCTGACAAGAAAGGAGACCGCTCCTTCCCTCTTCAGCAGAAGCCTCAGCCCCTTTACTGTCATCTCCTGTAGCTGGGCCACGAGGAACTCTGACCTTACTCAATCAAAGACAAAGCTTAGCAACATGTGCTTTTGCTTTACAATTTGAGCAGGCAACCCTGGGGTTTTGGAAGTCTGAGGACTAAAGGTGATGGAAAAGCTGCCGACACTGAGCCAGAGATTTGATAGGAAAAGTGCCAAGCACACTCTAGAGCACTGGGCAACCACTGCTTTGAACACAGCAAGAACCATTCCATTTCCTCTCCATTACAAACTTCATCTCTGCCTTATCTGAAGAGTGGCTCAGATACTGAGTGACACACTAGTTCTTGGTAACTGCATTAGACTACTGGCCCGTCCTCAGCCCAAGGGTCTGGCGGGAGAACTGGCTGCAAAACTACAAAACTACAGAACATACATATTGAGGGCCCAGTCCAAACTGTTGTTGATTTATATGCAACTACTTTAAACTTCTTCCATCAGTAGAGGAATGCAGTTTCTACTGCTTGACCTTTGCCTCTATCAACACTTGATAAATTTAAATGTTGCAAGGAAAGCAGCTCCAATGATGCTGCCACACAGAGTAACCCTTCTGCATGGCAGACAGTTGAGGAATCACTAAACATAAACCAGGGCAGCATAGTCCCCACAGAGGAGCAGGACTCCCTCCCACTCTTGCTCCTTACTAGCAGGAGGGTAAGATTCTCCTGCTGTCAGTGCGACAAGGGCAGGGGCACAGTGCAACACCCTTCTGGCAAAACTCATAGGCCAAATTCCATTTGCTTGTCTACCCTAACCAATTTCTTGCAGCCCTTTGTCAAAGATCCCACTATTATAGACACAGTTCTCCCATTTTTCCTTGTGGTAAGACCATAAGGCATTGACATAAAGACACCAGGCAAAGCAGAGAGTGGCATGTCACAACATATTCAAGGTGGGCCTTGGTGCCTTCAAATCTGTTGATCTTCTCCTCTCAGCTTCCCCTAGCTCCAGCCTTCCCATGATTATACAGGGCTGGCCAGGTAGATAGTACCCAACCAGCCTTTTCCCACAGCAGGCACAGCATTCTGTCAGCTGGAGGTACTCAGCAAAAAAAGGATGCTGTACACCACTATGCATTGCTACAGCTTGTTTTCCATGGAGCCAGCCCTAGATCCCAGAGCTGTCTGTGCTGTATTCCACATCTGTCTTAAAACACTGACTTTATAAAACCAGTATCTTATGCTACACCTCTGCAAGGCATGAATGTAAACGCAGCAGCCATTCCTCCTGCAGTCACACAGCTCTGTACGGTTTTATTACCTACTCTTATCTTACAAGTAGCTCTCTATATGGTTAAGTGAAACATCTTTTAAATAGCACTAACTAGGGCATTTGGCTTCGCATTAAGGGGAAAATGGCCAGTTTTCAGATGGACCAGCCTTTTCTGTAGGCTCAGCCTGAACTCCATGTCTAGGTACGCTGCATAATGGCACACAGCTTTCTTACCTCAGCCCAAAGCAGAAGCAAATAAAGGAATGTACCAGAAACCACTGCGAGTCAAAGGGCGAAAGAACAAGCAACAGGAGCACAGCAGTCAGGCAGCTGACACTGTTCTAGGGATGCATCCTGGCAGTTGTGCTCCTTCCTTAACTTATGTCTACTAGAAGAAATGACAAAGAGAATGGAAGACTTGGAAAACAGGCTGAAATACTGATCAAGATGTAAAGTGTATCCCACGCTGTAAATTTATACATATGAACTGGTCAGAGCTATTTTCTTAAAACTGGTTCAAAGTAAAATAACAAATCCCTGTGCCCAAAGTTGAAAAGAGTATTTTGGATCCTTGCCATCTGGGTACTAAGTGTTCTGTCTTGCATTGACTGCAGAGAAGTTGAAAATTTTATATACAGAAACAACTTAGCAACTAGCAAAAATTCTAATTAAGCAGAACTAAACAACTGAAATAAGCTATGCAAAATAATAAAATGCTGTTATTTTTTGAAGTGAAACCTCCATGTTTCTAAGTACTTTTAGGGTATGAATTTTATTGGGCTTGCTGTTCTGTATTTCCCCCCACTCTGTTAAGTATTTTAAGCATCAGTGTGGATACAGAATTCTACATATACATACGTAAAACTAGAACAAGTAGAAGAGCATTCACAGCAATTGTGTTTCACTTGCATTCTTTAAACAAGAGGAAATACTGAAATCAGATGGAGTAAAAATAGAAACGTGTATGTTTAAGTCAGAACTGTGACAAAAGCACATGGGCAAAGCAGACAGTCTGCTGGACTATCAGGGTGCCACAACCCCACGTTTCAAGCGCTGCTTCTCTTACCACATCCAGACCATGTAACTTCTCAGCGCTCAGTGATTCTCTCACTTTCCTGCATACAACTAGTCATTTGATTATGTAAACATCCTTTGGGCAATACAATCAACTGTGTGTCCATTGGTCAAACACCAACACACAAGCAGCAGCAAATTGCTTCTAGCAACCGTGGCCAACTGAAGCACCTTCGAGTCCCACTCCTCTCCCTTGGCAGCAACAGCACACTCCCACTAGCTTTACTTTCGATCCTTATCTGTGGCTTACCAGCACCTCCTCCTTTGCTTTCACACACACACTGGTTTGCCTCTCTACTATCTCCAAATGGAAATATATTTCAATTCTATACCAGCATGCTCTAGAATGTAGAGCAACAAAACAAGCATGAATCTCTACAACTGCAATGTCCTCAGCAGCAAAGACTTGAGAACACAAACTCAAAAAAAAAGACACCAATTTAAAGTCAGCTTTGAGAAGTCAAATGGTGCCTTATTGGAAGTATGACATTAAGCGTCACGACTATTAGCTCTCCTCTTTGGAAGGAAGAAACACAGGAGATAATTTGCAGTTGTACTTTGTGACTGACTTGGTAAAAATACTGTGATTTCTTTCAGTTTAAAGTAAACCCTCTAAGATCTCCCATCAACATCCCAAATCTGCTACTGTACCACACATTATGCCTACATTCTGCATTACCACTCCAAAACCCAAAAAACTAAGGAAACCTACCCCGTTGGGATTGTGCACCATGCTTGCCTTGATCAAGATTACCTCTTGATCCACTTACCTCTCCATATCCACAACCTCTAGAAAAAGAACAGGCAAGTTTTGTCCCTTGTGGGTTATTTCTAATAGACGAGGAAACACAGGAGTGGTAACGAATCTTCATTTATATAGTTTGTTCCCTAAAACCAGCAAAGGTATGATACAATTTTTTTTTCTTAAAAGAGATCTGTAACCAGTTTTATTGTAGAAATAACACCTTTACAGCATTTACTTCTCGCTGGTTTGTTCTGGCATGCTTCTAATGATGTCAGAGTCACCTGCAAAACAAAAATCAGATTGTTACAAGAGGATCCACAAGAAAGATCTGTGTTCAGGAACAACCCAAAAAGTCAAAAAACAAACCAAAAAATGAGCCCACTGATTCTACAAATAGAAAACAACCTAAAAGCAACATAAAGAGTGCCTAATGTTTAGGAAAAAAGCAAGTCATTTTGATGGCTTCACCTAAAAATAAGTCTTTGTATTTTGCTAATCCATACAATAGTATTTTTACAGTCATTACCTGTCACTAGCATTTACAAAGCCAGTACTAGAACGGTAGCCTAGTCCTGGAGGACACAATGCATAGTGTTAATATAGCGAATGTCTAGCCTGCCCTGACCATGGGAGGATCAGGGCAGCGAGAATATTCGCATCACGTCACACCGCAGGATGGCTGCCTGGTGCTTCCTGCCCACAACTAAGCCTACAGGTAGTAGCTGAACACAAACAAGCTAAATGAAGTTTTTTGAAGAAACAGAGAATTCAAACCCATGTCATTTGGGAAGCATTTGGGTAAAAGTTATTTCAGAAAGTTAATTCATTGAATTAACATGTTTGCATTTTTGTCAACAAAGAGAACAAAAGATTGATCCTTCTCTCAGAGGATTCAGGAAAGAGGATGAGAAGTCACCTATTCAGCAGTCTGCATGAGCAACTCTCTGGGACTAAGAGTTCTACCAAACCCTAGGAACCACTCATACTAAAGATTTTTAAAATAAAACACTTAATACAACTTTCAACCCTGTGTTAGTATCCACCTGAATACCGGTTATATTTGTACATGTCATTGGGGGAAGGAGGACAACTCGCAACTCTTTGTCTTGGATTAAGGACAGTCAAATCAGAGGGATGGAAACCACATTGCATAAGCCCATCTTTTAGCTGATATGTCAAAGTTGTTCCTATGCCACTGAAACCTCATTACAAGAGTGGGGGACAGAAAAAAACACGTGCTCACGGGGTTCAGCAGTAAAAGGTGCTATGTGCAAAGAGAAGCAGCCGTTCTAGGAACGTAGGGCTCACAAAAAGAACAGGATCATGGTCAGAAGGAATTATAATTATGAGCTAAGCCTGATGGCAAAGGACAGCAAAGTGTGTCATCAGCCCTGCACCTCACTTGCTCAGTGCTGCTGCTCACAGGTGAAAGGAGGAACCACTGACAGCGCAGTGGGTGGATGATGGCCACGTACCTGGGTCGATGATGGCCAGTGTGCAGACTCTGTAGTACTTCCCGCAGGCCGTGCCCAGCTCGATGTTGTTGCCGCTGTAGTGATGGACACCGGTCTTGGCCAGCATCGCATAGTACTCGATCTCAGATTTTCTGGAAGCCAAAACCCAGGTGTTGTGGTACAGACATACAATCCTGACCCATGGTCACACAAACAGTGAGAGCAGCCTTGGTTCCACTCACACTTGAGCCTTACACAGTTTTCCCTCCCACCACTTCTGTGGTGTGGTTCAGAACCCCTGATCCAGAAGGATGCTGAACGTATGTAACAGCAAATCCACTTTTAGAGTGCAAAGCCTTGAGGCTGCTCCTATGCATACTCGGCTCTACAGGAAAGTAGGAGAGTCAGGATTTCCATGACTTCCAAAAGTTGGCAGGAGCTGAGCCAAAGTGCATAAACACTGACCACCGTTAATGCCAACAGCCAGAAGCTGAACAGACACCCAGCTGCTGACAGCTGGGAAAAGCTCTCCATTTTTCATTCAAAATAAAAAGAGTCAGGCATATTCCCTTCTCTTCTGAATCTTCCACCAGGAGATTCCAGTGGTCAATATTGATTCCCACTGACATGATTCCTACTCTCAAAGCACTAATATCTGCTTCCTATATGTACAGTTTCTTCGATTTGTCGATATCCCCTGATGCCAAAAAGGGTCCAGAAATTCATGAAGGGTAAAGTAAGTCAATAAAGATTTAATTCTCAAAACAGCAATTTCATTCGTAGGGAACATAAATTTACAACTTGCTTGAAGAGCAAATTTTACGTACCTCCAGTTTTTCTACCTGTGAATTATTTTCCAATGCACTACTTTAAAGAAAACCACAGGGATTCAGCCCCATTATACTTTTCATGAATGCTGTCACAGCGTGACAATGCATTAGTACTTCACTGCAGCAATTCACACAAAGTACATACTGTGTTTGTAGAAAGATTCTGTCTTAGTTTTACAAAGAACTGTTTTTTCATATATTTTCTTACCTCAAAGCAGGACAGTTGTTGGCTAGGATGACCAACTTGGCTTTGCCTTGCCGGATCATTTTCAGAGTCTGTTTGTATCCTAGCACATATTTACCACTTTTCATAACCAGCTGAAGCCTAGAGTTTATGGACTCTAGGGACTTTTTCTGGAAAAGACAGAGAAAAGTATTATTCTGTGGTACTTCACATTTTGCAAAATGGTACAGAATGTAAGACAATGAAGGCATTCCAAATACATACAATGTTTTATCAATTTCCCTGTGATTTGCAGTGCAGAATAGGAAAAGCCATCCCAACATATGAGTAGGACAATGCTGGTAGTTAAGGGGTTGCTGATACGATGCTTTCCCAGCTTCATACAAATACATCTTACCCACGTACCTTACAAGAGGAAAACACATCCCTGAGCATCGTTGCTGCTACCTATGTTAACCAGTGACATTCTGGTGCGTTTGACAGGCATTTTTCAAAGCTCAGCTAATTAAGTCCAAGTAAAGACTACTCCTGCCTTGTAAATCTAAGCCGAGTTTGGAGTATACCTCTTGCTAGGACACACATCGGGGGCATTACATCGATTAGCAGAACAGAGCAACGGCACGCGGCAGCAGCCGATGCTCCGGCAGGAAAGCGCGGCGCTCTGTGGCACCAGGGAAAGGCCTTCGCAAGGCCCAAACGCCACCGCCTGACAAGAAACCCAAAACCCGTCAAGAGCCGCTTTAAGAGAAAGGCACCAGCACGGCAGGAATCGCAGAGGCCGAGCTCCGCCCGCGCCCAACCGCAGCATCAGTCGCTTCGCTCCCGCAGCCGGCCCGCGGGCCAGGGCAGCGCACACGCCGGGAGGAGGCGGCTGCAGCCCGCACGGCAGGGTACGGCCGGAGGCGCCCGGCGCGGCCCTCGGACGCGGGTGGTGCCCGGGGCTTCGTTCGCCGCCGGCCCAGGCGCTGCCGGGGTCCCCCCTGCGCCGCCGCCCCGTCCTGTCCCGCGCG
>WBNH01004828.1:0-24495 GCA_013401255.1 Urocolius indicus | reverse complement strand
CCTGTCCCGCGCGGCGCGGCCGCGGCTGCCGCCGCCACGTGAGCCCGCCGCGGCCCGCGCGCACTCACCGTCTTCTTGGCGGCCACCATGTTGCTGCCTGGCGTCGGGTCGGGCGGTACCTGGAACAGAGGGAGGGGGGCGGGGGAGCGGTTAGCACCGGCACCGGCCGCGGCTCCGGCCGCCTGCCCGCCGCGGCCCAGCCGCACTCACCGAGACGCGCCGCCAAGATGGCCGGGCAGCCAGAAAGGGCCCAGCTCCCGCCGGCCACCGCGGATCCCCCCTCGCCAAGCTCTCGCGAGAGCCGCCAGCGGCCTCCCCGCCCTGCCCCCGGGCTGCCAGCGCGCCTGCGCGCAGCCGCCGGCGTCGGCGAGGCGGGCGGGGCGTGACGAGTGGAGGGCGGGGCGTGACGCGCGGAGGCGGGCGGGGCGTGACGCGCGGAGGGCGGGGCGGAGGGATGCTGCCCGTAGCCCGCCGCTTCGCCGTGCGGGGCGGCTGTGTCCCTGCCTTCACTCGTACCCTTTGCAGTCGGCCCTTTGCTGACCCGCCTCCTTCGACCTTCTCTATCCGTACGGAGCTAAACTCTCCCGTCGCAGGCTTGTGGGAGGCTTCGGGCGCCGGTGGAGGAAGCGCCTCGCCACGAGCGTCCCAAGGGACAGGCAGAATGTGCATTTTGCTGTTCTTTCCTTAGATTATACCAGACTCGAAAGAGTTAAGACTCCGATAGACCTCTCCTCATTTGCAAGCGTGATTTGGGCTTGGAGTGGTGGACGGTGAGAGAAGTGCAAGCACAGCGTTCAGCTTACCTGCTGGGCGGACACCTGCGAGCGGGAGGATGCCGAGGAAGGAGCCTCGCAGCGGCAGGAGCGAGCTGTTTGCTGTGAATCCTGACATAGAGCGGATAAATAGCTTCAGAGCAATTTCCATATGGCCACGGTGCTCAGAGTGAGAGCTTTGCTTCATTAACTGAGAAATGAATATGACAGTTAATACCCCTTTGACACCCCCTAAGTATGATAATCAGCTACAAGGAGAACATGCTAAACATATATGACCATGTTCCTCAATTTTCCACCCAAAACGTTACCGTGTATTGCATATGTATGAGATAGGTTGCTATAAGTGGGGAGTTTATGTTCTGAAATAGGTATAAGCTGTGTTGTTTTGTCTCTCGGTTCGTGTGCATTAGAAAGAGCAAGCCCCCATGCACTCAGTGCTGTAATAAAGGAGTGCCTGCTTCCTAGTGTTAGATTGAGCGTCAGAGTCTCTTCTGAACTGTTTTTTGGTGACAGGGACTGTTGCATCTATCCTTAGGGCTGGCTCAGGTCACCCGTGGGGGCTCTTGCAGCAGTTCAGCTGTGAGGAGTAAGCATTGAGCATACCACAGATGCAATCCTGTCCCTGCAGCACAGGCACATACTTTTCTGCAAAGAAATCCTAAAGCCCCCTTTTCCCCCACATTATGGAACCCCACACTTTCCCCCTCAAATGCAGTGGTAACAATACCATCAGCTTGTTATCAGGGTGGTCTCAGTGCATTGGAGCATGTACTCCAATGACAGTAAAATGAGGCACTAGGAAAAAAAGATGTGTGCTAATCACATGTGCAAAATATGCAAAAACCCCAGTCCTGTTCTTTCTTACAGTTTTAGTCTCATCTCTGCACAATTACACAACAACTGTGCGTGAAACACCTGCGGCATTATTTTCTCCTTTTGCACTTGTCAGAGCTATTGAAAGTGACAGGCTGCACCCTCTGATAATCACCCACTTGGCAGCAAGTGCAAACATGTTCAGCTGACTTTCACCGCATCATGCCCCAAAATGGTCAGGCAGGCAAATGCGGTTCTTTGCTTCAGACTGCTGGGGATTTGGAACTGCAGAGATGCACAGTTGTGCTGGATCCAAATACAAACGTCTCCTCGGCCACCTTTCTAGCAGCTTGACAAAGGAAAGGAAAGGAAAGGAAAGGAAAGGAAAGGAAAGGAAAGGAAAGGAAAGGAAAGGAAAGGAAAGGAAAGGAAAGGAAAGGAAAGGGAAAGTCTTGATATTTTGTCTATATCTGGATATCTGCACAACTTGGATATATTGTCAGCCAGTAAAATATATGATATAAAATATATAATGTGAAGGATTATAGTTGTATGGACATATGTAAATGTATACATAAATACAAACATTTATAGACCTGTACGTGTAGCTAGCTTAAATATAGTGCCAGTACAAGGTATTTGCATTTTCTAAGGGCCAAACTGTGCAGAAATCTACAGGTGCAGATTCCTAAAGATCGTAATTAGTCTGACAAGATCTTCAGATTCTCTTCTTTCCTTGGAATGACAAAGTATGTCCTAGGAGCGAAGTTTCAAGTTCATTGCTATTTCAGACAAACCAAAAGTACTGTTTTCAGAAGGCAGTTCTCAGTGGTTAATCAATCAGGACCACAGAACAGCCTTTGCTGGAGCATCTTAAGAAAATTTGGCTTGAATTCTCTGCCACAATAAACAATTTAGAGTATTTTATTTCCTGGTCAATACTGGTCTTTCTGTACAGAACAGCCAAAGAGTTGAAAAACAGTCACAGTCCAAAAAAGAAAACTCATTATCGGTACAATGTTTTAAAAACTCTACTGTGATCTGGAAAGGCTTTGGGTCTACCAGAAAGTAGATAGAAATGTAATAACTGCAGTAGGAGTCATATCTAAAATATTCAAAATTAGTAACAGCTAGTGAGCTGTGGAATGAACGAGACAAGTTTGATCATTTAGTACTGGCTGGAGGAATGTAAAAATTGAAGTTTGCTTTTGGATATGTGTTTCTGCTTGTGTAGGAGAATTCAAAGGTATTTGTTGCTTTACCTCTGGAAATACAGCTGTCCCTGAACACTCTCAGTTTACATTTCATTTTAATTTCACAGGTTTTATTCCTGAATAGTCTTCCTTTGTAAAAAAATAATTTATTCAAGAGGATTGTTTAGTTTGTTGTGAAATGTTATTTTTCGCTGTTTTGGTACTGCCTTCATGTGGGGCTTTGCTAACACTACAGTTGCCAGCATTTCACTGTCTAATGTCTGGTAGAAATCTTACATATAGCCACAGAGAAATCAATACAACCTATATTTTTGGGATTTTTCCCAGTATGTTTTTAAGTGTCCTAGAAATTATTTCAAGCTGAAGGAGCAGCAGTTAATGTGTTTAGGCTTATTTGGTGTATCCCCTCTGATTTTGCTCCTGTTTTTACCAAGTGATTTCCCAGAGCATAGTGGCACATAGATGCTCTCAGCATGCCTTTCACATGCAGTGATTCTGACAGTTCCAGGGTACACCTTATATCCATACAGTTCACTCCTCATGTGTGTCAGTCTTTCCCATGTAGGCTAGTACTACAGTGGTAGTATGCATACCATACCACACAACTAGTATTCCCATTTGTCCTGTAGTCTGGCTGCAGTTACTGCTATTGCTCCACCTTGGCTGCAGGACATCAATAAACCCTGGACTAGTGTCCAAAGACAGTATGATTTGGATGGACATGTTTCTGGATGCATAAAAATAATTTAGTTAAAAGAATGAGTGATTAGACTGACTTTGAGAGACATAATGAAACATGTCTTGGGTGCAATAAATAAAATACACTGGACCTGCTTATGCACGCAAATATATGGCAAACACCTTTGGAAAGTTTCTAAGACACCTGGACTTCCCTGAACATCTGCTGATCAGCCTATATGCAAATATAAAGATCATGTTTATTTTACCTTTAAGGCTGATGCTAAGCATGTTACGGGTGTCTGCTGAATCCAGAGAACCCTGCAACATGGAGATTCTTTCTTGCCTCCCAGCTGCTGAGACCCCAGAGGTTTGCCTAACCCACTCCCACAGATGCACCCAACTGCCATTCCTGTTTGCAGGGAGGACCAAGGGGTGAGGCACATGTACACTCAGGACAGAGCGCTGCATTTAGCAGCACCTACATGTACCACATACGCCGTAAGTGCAGATAGCCCAGTCCTCTTGCTCCTCTCTGACTGGTCTAGACTGGCGTTTGCTACAGAAACCCCACACCTCCAGTTTCAGAGTCACATTCATGGACCTTCAAGCATCAATGGCCTCCAAGAGTCATATCTCTGCCCAGACTCTGGACCCTCATACCTGGTGTATGAGTCTCCTTCTACTCGAAGCTAATCTGTCTTGAAGTTTCCTAGGAAGTTTTACACACACGTACGTGCACCCAGGACTAAATTCATAGGTCTTCAGCAGCCCCGCCGGCCGTGTGGGAGGGTTTTAAGGCTCCATCCCCAGGGCCACCCCCTCGCCCCCCCCCCNTGCTTGTGAGGGTATCTGCGCTGCTGTGACGGACCCGTGCTGCTCTGAGGCACCGCGCTGCTCTGAGGGTCCCACGCTGCTGGGAGGGTCCCACGCTGCTTTTGAGGGTCCCGCACTGCTTGTGAGGGTCCCACGCTGCTGTGAGGGACCGCGCTGCTATTATGATGTTTCTTGTGCAGAATGAGTTACTAGCTTACTTTCCTCTCCGCAGGCTGTACTTTTCTTAATTTACAAGTCCCGTTGGTCATTTTGTATAATATCTTATAAATCCAGTGCTTCGCCCCTACTCCTTTAAAATAATAACAAACTATCAATACCTGACCCCACAATCCTTCCTCTTAGGAAATCTGTACATCCACCCCAGCAGTTTCCCTCGCTACCAATACTCTTGCAGCTTTGTCTGGAGAAACGTAGAAAGATACATCTTGAAGATAAATACATGACAGTTGTTTGCATTTCATTTGACTGCATCTTTCCCGTGTTCTTGAGTTACAAATATCATTTGTTGCTGTTATTCTGTCTGAAGCCTCCTTGCTTTCTGCATGGGTTTATTTTCCACGTGTTACCTTGCAGTGATGTGGCTTGTGACTGCCGTGATAATAGCAGGTTGAATGGGGTGAGCATTGTCCGTGCCACTGTAAAGCCAAATACATCTGCAAAGCGAGGAGCTCTGCTGAAAATATCAACAGAAATCTCTTTATACCATACTTGCTGTCCTGTTCACCTGTCCATGTAAAAAATTCTTCTGCCTTTCCATCCTCTACTTAAAGATGTTTGTACAGTAACACTGAAGGGTGCAGGGAAACAACTGAAGCAATTTATTCTGAGTATTTTAGTAACTCTGTCTAAAGGCCTGCTAATGTTAGGATAAGTTATGAACAGTACCAAATACAGAAAGTAGTGTCATGGCAATGATAAGCCCAGTTTTTAATTACAGCCGAAAGATCTCCATTGACTGGGTAGTTACTGGCTAGATAGGTTGATGTTTTGTTTTAGTTTAATAAGAGGGGATGATTTGAAAGAAACTTCTCTGTGTTAGTAGGAAAAAAATGCATTTGATTTCTTTCCATTGCTGTGTAACTCACAAAACTATAAGAATTTTACAAATGGAAAGAAAGAAGGCAAAGGGAAAAATACTGTAGGCATGGCCCACTGAAATTTACCATGCTTTCCTTGCTTCTCCAGCTGAAATTATCTACAGCAGGGAAAATACAAATTATAAATTTAAAACCTAAACAAAACTAGAAGGCATCCTAGGAATGTTGACTGCCACATGATGTTCATTCTTCTTGGGGATAAAGGTATTGAACAGATTACTGGGAGGATTTATTTTTTCCATATTAGAGAACTCTCTGCATTTCAGATGAGAGCAGAGGAATGCTTTCAGGGTTTCCAGCAGTGCCTGTCTCATGTTGCATGGAAGTATTTTATAATCCCATTTATATAAAACATCTTGATGAAGAGATGGCTAGTTGGAAGTTACAGGGATGATGTTTATAGGGGCTGCAGGAGATTATTAGTAATAATGGGTTTAAATTGTTTCTTCTACTGGTAACACCAAGTGAAAACTTTGTATAACACACTAACTTTCATGGCTCATTTATTTCCATCTGTAAGTTTTAAATGTTCCCTGGCCACCTGATACCAAGCAAGGTGAAGGCATGAGAAGTGTCTAAAGGGATAACAAGTAAAATGTGAAGAAAAATATCTGGTCTCTGAGCATATGCAGCTTCTTTTTAGTCACTGCTTAGAGTAGCTTAAGACTTAACTTGCTGGTATTCTGATTGGATATCTGTTTCACATTGAGATTTGTGTTAGGCAAAGGAGTGCCTGGAAGACGAAGTGTGATAGAGATCTAGAGAAGGTACAGAGGAAAATACACTTGCCGTCTTGTAACACAAGAATTATCTCACTTAATGAAATGACTATCAGCAGACTTGAAACCAGCCAGAATGTGTTTTACAGGAGGTGTAAGTGGGCTGTAGACCTCATTGCCACTGATCACGGTTGAGGCTGAGTGTAAATGGACGGAAGGGGGGTTTGACTAGGTTTATGGAGTAATGTCCACTGACAGACTGAAACCTGGCCCATGAGTTTTGTCCTGCTGCCCTTTCCACTGCCCACAGCTGTAGAAGCAGAGTGAGTCTGTGGTGTGCCACACATAGCTGAGCTTACCATCTTTTTTTGAGTTGCATTACAAAAAAGCTATACCTCTGTGAATTTGGAGGAGTTGGTTGGACCTTGGATGGTTTTACAGTTCCCAGGACAAATGAGATTTTACATGTCCTCTAGTCAAAGTTGCTTTCTGACTGTCTTAACTGTCCAGATTCTCCATTCTTGCTCTTCTCCTGGCTTAGCTGTCCTTCCTCAGGTCTGTAAGCACACATTAACAAGGCAATACTTTGCTGGGGAGGTGTTTTCCTTGAATGCCTCAAAAGAACTGCGAAGTTATCTTAAGAGCAACCACATTCAAGCAGCTGTTTTAAAAGCAGGATGTATTACATTTTTTGGCTGTTCATCTATGTGTGTATAAATTATCACACTGTTCTGCTCACTGACTTTGACATTTCAATCATCATTTCCTCAGTAAATACAATTCGTCCAGTTCTCTAATTATTATGTAAACAGATTTTTGTACATGAATTCCCAAGGTTTTCATACTGACATTCCTCTGGAGAAAGTTAGGTACAAGCTCTTGTCAAACTGAATTTAATCAGAAAGTTATTAAGTGAGCCTGATAGGTAGGTATAGCTTATTTTGAGTCTTCATCTCTTATCCTTAAATACCTGTCAGATTAATTTGCCATTTCTTTATTCATAAATTCTGTCTGCAAAAATGTCCCATTGCATTACTTAGTTGATGAAAGATGAAAGAAGTGGAAGTTTTATTGGTTTAGGTTTCTTGTTGTTGAGAGTTTTAATAGACAAAGTGTACTATAAATGGTAGTTCAGTATTTAAAAAGACAGACAAGCTTTTGTTTTAAGAAATGGGCACTGCTCACTTGTTGGGATGAGAAAGTTTTTCTCAGTATTTTTCATTCAGCCTACCCAGAGGCACCACCAGAAGTCTCCCACATGCAGCCCAGAGCAACAGCTCTTTCCCATTCAGCATATTGATTCTGTGCTCGATTTGGGGCGGGAGAAGGTGCTTCCTTGCATAGCATCCCATCACCAGCAAACCTTCTGCACACATCATAAGGCAAAAGGTCATAGCACATAGCAGGTCTGCTTTCTTCATGTAAAACTGTAGCATGTGCATCAAGCCAAACCTTTTTTTTTTTTTTCAAATGTAAGCACAACACCATCCTCCACTGAGTAGCAGACCTGTGAAAGAGTATTGTCTGTAGCCAGGTGGGAGCTCTTTGATGCAAATGGCTTGTGCAGTCCCCTGTGGGTCTTATTCTCATCCAGCTTACTCACCAATTACTTCCAATTCTCCTTTTTCTTTCCTTGTCTTGCCGTAACTAAAAGCATCATCAGGTAAAAACAGCCCAACTGCAGATGATCGTGAGACTGTAGCTGACCAAACACAGCTGGACCCAGCAGAAGATGTGAGTTGTGACTCTGAGGAGACAAACTCTGGCAAGCATCTGCTAGGAGAGGAGGCTGCAACCGTGATTCTGGCTGTAGAAGGGAAGATCGATTCAGTCAGTAAAAGGGAGGAGCCAGAGGGCACTGAGCCTGCGCCTGCAGAAGAGGAGGAGAGCTCTGAGCTGCCGTCTGCATGGCGAGAGGACAGCAACAGGCCCTCACCTCCAGCACCAGGAGAAGATGCTGGGGTACCATCGCCAGGACCAGCAGAGGACAGTGGGCTGGCAGAGGGCAGTGAGAGCTCTATAGTGGAAATCATCGACAAAGTACATATTACTGAAGAGGACCACCTCATTGAGGGTAATAATTGTGCTTTCATAAATTCAGGAGACCAAATTCTGCTTCTGGGCACTTGTGTGAGCATTGTTTTGACTTTATTAAGGGCCTCACATGAGCTTCTGGAGTCAGAATTTGATCTAGGGAGCCTGTATATTATGGGAGGTAGAAGAATGTGGCTGGGGAAGCCTCAGACTCCCAAGTCCAAGTTGTAATAAATTTAACCAGCATTTCCATTCATTATCTCTGCTATTTCATTTCATGTCCTTTTTGTTCTTAGCCAGCAAAATGCTTCACCGTATCCCTCATTTGAAACACTGTGTTTCTGTGTAGCTCAGACATGTTCCTTAATATTTGCAAAAGTTCCATTACTTAGTCACATGCATTAATTATAAAGCCACTGTCCCTTTGCACATGAAGTTAGAAGGTGCATGCCTGGACGTAGAGGAAAAAGCATCTCTTTGATGCACCCTTGGCATATCCAGTCTGTCCTAGAAGCTTGGCTAGTATACAAGCAGAACAGAAGTAGTAGTGGAGGGACATAGGGCTGGGCTTTCAAAACAATGTTTGGAGACGACTAGCTGGAGAAGGAGGCTGCCTGAGGAAGCAGTGGTGCCTGAGATGGCAAATAGTTCCATATGCTGTGAGAGGGACCCTTAGTGGAATGTGTGCTCATCTTTAGGTTAGTGCGCAGAGGACTGGACTCCCACGGACTGCACATGTAGAAGTGAACACTTCACAAGAGGAATCAGGTTTCTCCTAAATGGTACAAAGCAGCTTGGTGAGGAATCAGATACTTACTGGGGGAGCATTTCTTCAGGGAATAAGCAGGTGAAGCACCTGAGAAGTATTTATCTACAGGGGCATGGAGTATTAGCAGCCTTCTTCCCTCCACATTGGCCTTCAAGATACAGTAGAAGGACCAATCTGTGTGAAGCTCAGAGACAGTTATGCCCTCTGCCACTAACCCTGTGGCTTTGCTGTGCATGTCTCGCACAGACTATATAAATCTGCCTCTCTGCATCCCAATACCTCACTACGGTGGTTGGCTTGTCCTCTCCCCTGTCTCTTCATGAAAGAATTTTGAGGTTTCCTCTACATCAAATGGGCATTTATCCTTTGAAATAAAGTCTCATTTTATGCAAGAGGTAAATGACTGGATACTCATCTGTAAAACACATAGTCTTGCCCAGCTGCAAACTCCAGCTTCATGAATTGCCATTCTTGAGCTTCAGGACATAGCACTGGAGGCAGAGCAGTACTCCTTGAACCTTGTGGTATGACCTCAGGTCTGACCATTTGCCTGAAGATCAGTATTGGGCTTTGACCATCAAACAATACATGCTGCTTGCAGGACAAGTGAACAAGGTTTCTGGGAGAAAAAAACCCAAACATTTATCTCGTACTTGTTCCAAGCTAGAAGTAGTATCTTAACTTGTGTGCATTATCTTTCCATGAGGCATACGATCAAGAAGGGACCTTCCATTTTAATGCTGTGGTTCATGTGATACTTAGCTTTTGTTTTGCTTTCCTTTATTCTTCAGCAGCTGTGTGAGTAAATTAATTAGGTAGCAGCTTCCCGGGGAAAGCACAGTTTCAGCCAGACTGGCACATTACGATGTTTCCTATTTCTGTTTGGGTTTTTTTTCAATTGCAAATAAAACTGCACTTACAGAAAATAAAATCCATGAAAAATAATTGTAGCAGAAATAGTACTCATGATGTGTATCAAATAGACCATCAAGGGGATTCTGTGAAAGCATCACAAGTACTTCATGGGCATGAAGTGTGCGTGTAGCTGGGTGATGGAATGTGATTGGGAGCATCCTGTTTGTTCCATATGGATTAATTCAGCAGGTACCTTGGTAACAGGCATTGCAGAGCTGACAAAGCAAAGCCAGGTTTAGGTAAAGGAGCTGGGGCACTCGTTGCTTTTCTCAGTGGATCCTAACTTGATCTTCATGGTTACTGTTCCCAGGTGAGATGAGAGAACAAGTGGAAACTGAGCTGCTCAGTGACATAGTAAGTGGAGGGCCTGAAACAAAAGAAGAAACGGGAGAAGCTGTGGATAGCGCAGCAGCAATGAAGATAGGTATGTTGACAGAGGAGGGAAGGACTGCATGGGTTATTGTTTAGGAGACAGAAAAGACTCTGCTGTCCTTAATGAGCACATCTTGTCATCCCTCTGCAGGTATACAGCTGCTTTCTCCATTTTAACACAGGAGAGAGTCATAAATATTTTTGTTTACATGAAGGGATATTTTTGGAAGCAATCATGGGTCATTTTTATATAATACATGAGTTCTACCAATGACCAATTATCCCTCTTTTGGGAGACTGCTAGACTATAATACAAAGTCTAGGAAAATAGAAACCTATGTTAAAATCGTGACTGTGTTTATAATTATTTGCAGGCTTGTTTTTATGAGCTAATTCCTTAATGGTGGCTCGTGATTTCCATTTTATGCCATTCTATGTCATTTTAGTCCCTTCATTTTCCTTATCAGCTGAAATCAGCAGAGTGCTGCTGGGATGAAAGCACTCTGCACAGCAAATGCCGTCACATGGTAGGAAGGTAAAATCACAGGCCAAATAAAGAGCCTTTGGAAAATCATCACACCAGTGAAGAATTTGAGGGGATAGGATTTTCTTTTTAGCAGACTTGGAAATTATGTTCACAATTCTGTCATCACAGTCTATCTGTAAAAATGATTTCTTCTTCCTCCTAATTTTCTAAGAATCTCACACTCAGGTTTTTTTGAGTCCATCTTGTAAGGTATTTGCATGCCCTGGAAGGCAGAGGTTACACTGTGGGATTGACAGAACGCAGAAAAGGATGAGGAAGCAATGAGGGCACCTCTTCCCTTCCTCCAGTGAACATTACTGCAAGGAGTGAAATCACTTTCCACCTTTCCCCTCCCTCCTAACCACTGGCCCTTATAGTTGTGCTTCAAATCTCTCTGGACTAGTAATTATTTCTGTAATTCAGAAGAGGACAACTTCAGCAGAAAGGGTGGGAGGTATCTTACACCACCACCATTCATGATTTCCAGATGAACTTCTTGCACCTGGGATGAGAGGTCTGTCTTTGGTTCTTTCCCAATGCTAGTATATTGAGTTGGCAGCAGGAAGCCAGCATGTTACACAGGATTAAGGAAAATGGTTTGCAGCATGAGCACCGCAGCATGGATGACCAATAGTGTGGTGGTCAAGCAGCTTGTGAAGGTGTATGTGCTTTTATGACCTCATGATTAATCAAGAAGAATTAGATAAAGTGATTAAAAAAATAAAGCACTCACCTTTAATTCTGATCTTGTTATCACCATTACATTGCTACTTTTTAAGGCAGCCTGTGAAGACAAGCTATGGCTGGCCATTGGCAAGTATGTTCTTGCAGGATCTTTAAACTTTCACAATAGAGCTTTGCCTATGAAGTCTGAAAAAGTGCATTTGCTAAACCTGTTTTTAAGGTGTTCCCCCTATGCTTTTGCAAAGAATTATCTGTCTGTGCCATGAGGTTAGCAAAGCACTTGCTTTTGCAAAGAATGGAGAAGTGCCCCTTTAAATCTGGGATACTGTTGTGTAAGGGAGCAATTCTTCCATCTTGAAAGGATATTGAAAAACTAAAACAAGATTCTGGGCAGGGAAGCAAAATCGCTAAAGGGAACAGAAAGAATTCTTACTTTGGGAGAGATAAAAAATATTCAGAGCCTTGCCCTTGAGAGGATATGCCTAAGAGGATATGAGCTGATCTCTGTGCAAAATAAACAGTGGTCTGAAGGTAGTTAAGGTCCATCTCTGAACAAGGGAACGCTCCCTAACACAGTAAGTGTTGAATTTAAAATCACTAAAGGGATTTTTTTTCCCCCCACAATATTAGCAATCCTCATGCAAATTAACCATCAGACTCTGTCACAGAGTCACTGCAGCTGGATATCTCTCTCCTGTGACTGGCATTCCTATACAAAATTCCCACCTTCTCCAAGTTCCCTGCCCAGCCTTGTAGAATACCGTTGTTCACTACAAGGCAGTCCCATGTTCTGTTCCCAGCTTACCTTTGCAGGGTCTTCTGGCTGGGAAGGAAGTACTTTGGGCTTGGATGGTATGATTGCTATGATTTCTGCTAATCATCCTCTTGGCCACTATCTTTCAGCTATCAAAGAAGCCAGCAAGACTCACAGCTTCTCAGCTGCTGATGGCCAACACATGTAGTTTCAGGGGCTGGGTGCAGCTCCTCAGCTGTTCTTTATCACAGAGTAGTTGAGATGGGAAGGTTCCTCTGGTCAAAGCAGAGTCAGCTGGAACTGAAAAAAAAATGTTTTCTTACATTTAAATGTAATACTCCGCCCTTGAGTTTACATTCTTTGTCTCTTGTCCTTACTTAAGACGTAACGTCCATGAGATCTCTGCCTCTGTGTCAAATATGGCTGAAATTATCTAGTGATTTCGAAATTGTTAAGAGAAAAGGCGGGGGGAGCATAAAGACTGTTGCAGCATAACTGGATTTAACATGGGTGATGTTAATGTCTATGGGAAGAAGACTGTGCATGAATGGGATGGCAGAAGAGGCAGCAGAGCCGGTGGCTGCTTCTGGCCCACACAAAACATATTTACAGATTTGGGAGAAGAGTAGATACTCTCTTCGTCCTTTGATGCTTCCAGGGAGCTTTCACTTTGAATTCCTGTAAGATTTAGTGAATATCAAGTTGTACCCTCAATTAATTGTATTTTTTTTTCAATGTGTTTCAGAGATGCCTAACAACAAGGAATAGAAGTGATGTCTCTATGACATCCTCTCTTCTTGGGCCAGCTCTTCTGTCCACACGAACACTTCAAAATTCTCAAGGGTTGTGAAAAGAGTAAATCTTTTATGGATTGAGCCATAAGCCACAGACATGAGTGAGAGTCATCAGAAAAAGTTTTATATAATATAAATTTTTGGAAGTCAAGCTGCCAAGACTTCAAGTGTTTGAAATACCCAAACATTCACCTCCCTGACACAGAGTGCCTTCTGTAAATGGGGATCATGTCCCAGCAGCAGTGTAACCATTCAGTTTTCAATTAGGACTTGTTTTGATAACTAACTTCAAGGCTTTGAAACCTCCAACTAGCATTACATAGGATAAAGAATACAGTGTGGCTTGGGCCGTTTTCAATGGTAGTATGCAGGCAATGTCTCAGTGTGCCTGGACTACCAGTACATGGTGCTCCTGAAGCGTATAGCACATAGAGCTCTGGTAGATGAAAGTGCCCATTTACCAGGCAGTAACTCAATGCAGAAGTCAACTTTCAAGAAAACGGAAGACACACTGGATGCAGTGTCCAGGACACAAGTGGGTGTCTGCAGCTCACTTTTTTAAACACAAACTTATTGCAGAGGTAGTAGTAGAATACATGTGGTGAGTTCTACAGAAACAGGGAGGAGATAGCATTTTAAACTGTGAGTAGGATGTTATAGTCTCACAAATTCTAGCACACTTAAAATATACAATCTCTCAGCTGTTAACATTCATGGCCATTAATAACCTGTCATTAGCTGTGCAGCTCCTCATACACATTTGTGGCTTCTAAAATAGATTTCTAACCAGAGACATAAATAAGGCTCTTCCCAAAGGACAGGTCATCTATTATATTTCCCTGTAGTGCTGTTCTCCAGAAGAAGTAAGCTGTCAGGGATTGTCTTGCTTGTTTTCCAAAATGCTAAAGAATCACTTTGGAGCTGAAGCTGAGCAGCAAAGCTTTCAAATTTCCTGTGAAATTGGTCTTATGGATCAGGTAGAGAGTAGAAGTTTGTTCTGATGGAAAATATCACAAACAACTATATGCTATGTATTACTGGGGACTGTGTTTATAGGATTCTCTGGCAAAAGGAAGCAGAACAGGAGAAATGGTTGATTATCTAAAAAGGGCAAGTACATGTTACTATTTCATTGGCTTTATTGTCAAAAAGGACTTCACAAAATAATTTTCTGGTGACAGAAAATTATACATATCTCCTTTAAGAACTAAGTTTAGTGCTGCATGTGCACATGTGACTCCATCTGGTTTTGATGATGACATCCTTGGCCTATCAGCATTTTGTGTAAGCTGATATTCCTCCGGTCTACCATGAAATCTAAGGTTTTCTGCTCATTAACACTCTTACAAACTTGTCATCTTCATTTAACGCGCCTTACTGTAGGCAATACTATTGACTTTTAGAACAAAAATGCTTACTTTCTCTTTTTTTTTTTTTGGAATTTTTGGTAGTTGGATGTTGCAGAGTTTTGATTGTTTGGTTTTGTTTTTTTTTTTTTCATTTTTACCAGTCTTCTATAATAGTTAAAATGAGCATCCATTTCTATTAAAAATCTATTCATGTTAAAGCGGGAATTCAAATTCAGAAGTAGTTAAAGTTTTTATCTCCATCCCAAAATCACTCCATGACAAAAAAGCCATGAGAGACATATCAGGTACTTAGGAGAGCTGAGCAGTCAGGGAGCAGATAATGAGCAGGATAAGGACTCCCTGGGGGATATAGAGGGCTGGGCGTACAGCCAGGGCCCAGAACACCCCAAGAACTTCCACCTTCAGCTGCATATCATGGCTGGTTTCCTCCTGTGAGCTGGGAATTCAGTTCAGCCTGAGGCAGCAGAGTCTTGCTCCCAAACACAGTAGGGGAGACTTGCTGCTTACAAATTGCGTGTTAGATCATGAGCTGCAGCTTGTCCATTCATGCTGAAAGATTTAAAGCATTAACCAAGAGGAGTTCTGTGACAGAGATCAGTAGCATTAATAACAACAGAGGAGACTCCACTTGGGAGTAAAATATGAAAACACAGTGGAGTCAAGATAACCTGCTCACTTCAGACCTTCTCTTTCTACCACTGTTGTTGTAAGGCAGAGAGATGACAATATATGGTCTTACCTCACCATTCAACTTTTCAAGTCATTAAGCAATGCTAATTTGCCTATTCCTTTATAAAAGATGACATATGTTGGACACTATGCTAAACCTGAAATCTTAAACCCCTTAAATTACCACAAGATCAGAATTGAGCTGCTAGATGTACATTGAACATCCCTACCTTGAGAAATACGTTGGGGCTGAGCATTCCTGGTCTGTGTGGTTCCCAAGCATCTACTGTGCAAAAGAGGCCACAATCATAGAATGGTTTGGGTTGGAAGGGAACATAAATATCTAGTTCCAACCCCTCTCATACATCCTATCTTGCCTTTCTTCTTTTTTATTTCACCACAGTTGAAACACAAACCTATCTTCAGAACAGTTTATCAAAAGCCAGACAATCTTCAGCACTTAACTTCATCTGAGGTACAGGTTATCAATGTTCCATGCTGCAGGGTGCACCAGGCAGGAGAGCTGAAGGAATGAACTTAATTTCCAAGCTAACGAGAAAATTGTGGTAGGGATTTTGTTTCAATTACCAAGAAACACAGCTCCAAAAGAGGTTACATTTGCAGGCTGTCAGCTTCTTTGCACACATGCACAGTGTGTCAAGATCCCAGACAACTGACTGGCTCTTTCATTCAAAGCAAAACTGCTCTCAGATAAAACCTGCAAGGTGCTTGTAGCAGAAGATCAGGGTAAGTTAAGATTAGCTGTATGTTTTAACAAAGTTTTATTAAAATTACATATTGAGCTTTCTTTTTTGCATTGCTTAATCTGTAGAGAATACAGTAATTCAGAGAAACAACGTACAAAAAGAAAAACTTGGTAGAAAGTGCAGATTAAGTACTGCTTTACTTGCATAGAAATAAAATACCTGATTTGTTGGGGTTTTTTTAAGGTTACTTGTGACTGAAGTAAATTTTAAATGATGACATTAGTTTGCCACAAGCTGAATTGGAGCTTCATATTTTGCATGCTAGTGGCTCAGTCTAGCAAACAACAAAGCTGAGTTTACCTTAGCTCCAGTTAAAACAAGATTTCAAATGTTTGTGTATTATGCTTAACTAGGACCTAAGAGATACCCACAATATTTGCTTTTCATATTGGAGAATTATGGTGCTTAGCCTTTTTGTCTTAAAGAATGAAATAAAATAATATAACTCTGCTTAAAAAAATAAAAGTTTTAAACATCTCTGTGGAAAGCTGATTGTTTATGTTAAGAAAGGCTTTGTTATAACTTACATAGGAGTGTTTTGTTCAGTCATTCTAGAAATCCTGTACCTGAAGAATACATATTTAGGCCCAAGGCCTTCAAGAAACTGTGCAAGTAGTCTCCAGCTAAAAGCTAAAGGATCATAGAGGTAAAACTGGGTTTTATTTCATGACTTTAAGTTTCAGAGTGGCACCTCTCTGCTGGTACAAACATTTGTAATGGCAGTAGCACGTTGTGCCTTGTTAGCTGCACTCCAGCCTGCATTTTTTTTCGACTGCTTCACTTACGTTTCAGTCTCAGACTGTACATTGCTGCAGAAAGCAGTTGTATATCCACACTCCTTTGTACCAGTGAAGACAGCCAAAGAAGTTCTATAAAGAGCTTACATCAGCAAATGGACAAGCTTGTGCTAAGAAAAAAAAATATAGTGAATCAAACCTGCCACCTAGTGTTAAGTTCCAGGTTGCCAAAGTGGCAGCACACAAGTAAAGCAAGCACAGAATGACATCAGCAGTAAGACATAATCCTGAGTGCTAAGAAGAGGAGGTAACTGTAGTGATTACACAAAGCTGAACTTAGCTCCTGTTCAAAAAAAAAAAAAAGAAAAAAGCTGTAACAGACAAACATGAAGTGGGAACCTGTTCAAATGAGCACCATTCAATTGCACTAGTTATTCTTAACTAAGTGAAGCAACATTTGTGCTACATTTCCCATATTCCTGTAATGTGTGCAATCACTGCAATAGCACAAGTGAAGTATGAGAGCTGGAAAGGACATCTTACAAGCAGAAATGTAGGAAACCACACGTGGGACGCTTAGGGTTACTCTGGGGCTGGAAGAGGATTCCCCCAGCGTGGCTGTAGCATCAAATGCAGGGAGCTTGTCAGACAAGGCAGTATCTGCAAGTGCTATTCAAAGGTGTGGACAGTAACATGGCTCTGACAAATGCAATTTCTCTTGCATGCACAGAGCTGAACTTTGGATTTGAATCGTTGAACAGCTGAATCCAGAGTATTGTGGCTTGATGTGTAGCAAACCAGTATTATGTCCTCTCCTTGCTACGCTGCCGGTTTTACACCAAAACTAAGTGGGTTTGGTCAGATGAGGCACGACTAGAACAAGACTCTGAAGCGCTCAAGTCAGGGCACGATGGCACACAGACCACAGGGTCTGGGATGTGCAGCCTACGGCAATCCCTCTCATGGTATATCTAATAAAGCCCATACATGTTTCTACTACTGCAATGGCACATTCTGCAAGCTGCTGTAGGTAGCTACTCTTGGTTTCTACAAGAAAGTGAAAATGTGAGGTAATGTTACTATCATTCTGCCTGTCATATATATATAGATAGATAGATATACACACACACACACGTAATTGTATGGCCATCTTCAGAGAATAGAGCAAAACAAACCTGTTGAGGAGAACAGATGACAGCAAAGGCAATTTCTGTTCATTTTCCCTAAAGAAGCCAATACTGTGCTTAGGCAGAGGGCTGTGGGGAAGACAGGTAATCAACTTTACCAGGAGGTAGCTGACTTTCAAACTAGTTATTTGAAAAGGATATTCATTTCTACTTGCTTAGATGGAAGATAAATGCAGATGGACAGGATGATTTACTATCATCACCAGTCTGACTTCTCAATACTGTTTAATCATCCCATCAAGCCCATGCTTCTGTCCTAAACAGCAGAGAGAAAGAAAATTGCCGAGAACTAAAGGCCACAGTAGCTAAAAGCTTCATGAGGATTATTTTCATCATTAGCTATTAGGAGATAGATAGAAAGCCCATTATTTTGGTTTGAATTATTTCTTCTTGCAGAAGCAAGATGGGGACTTCTGTTTTTTTTTTTTTTTTTTAAGTAATGGAATACCAAAGCATAACCAGGAAAATAAAAGTTTTTTCCCAGAAAAGATAAGCACAATTTTTACAGATGCAATTATCATTTATTCTCATTAAACAGGGTATTTCCCCTCATACACTTGGAATGTCTTTAAAAAAAAAAACCCAAACAAAACAGTCAAAAGTTAAATGGCTACGAAAAAGGCTACAGGCAGAGATTCATTTGCAGCTGATTTATAAAGTCTGCACTTCAAAACAGCATAATTTGCTCCTTTCTGAAATTAATATTCGGATACAGAATCTGATAATCTAATATGCAGATATACCAGCAGCTGCTTCCTTATGAAAAAAATTTTGAGTAAGGCCCAACAATAATCTATTCTTTAAAGAAAGCATTTAAGACAGTTCAGAAACAAATAGAGAAAAATACAGAAATGAAAATGTGTACTGCGGAATTAAAGTGTGCTGTTTTCCTATTTCTGTCATTTTTTTATCTTATTTAAAACAGTTACCAAAAATCTACTATGACAAGCCATTACAGGTTTTCATGTCCAGATCATCCACAGTATAACTGCTATACATTCACCCAAATGCGTACTTTAATACCTGAATATCCAGTTGCCCTCACAAAGTAAAGGCCCTATCCTGCAAGCAAGCTCAGCTGATTTCAGAAGAACTCCTAGAGGTTCCAGGATTTGCTGGCAGAGAACTCACTGTAAGCCTGGATCTTCGAGAACCCAAGGCCACAAACCAGAAGAAAGCACCTTTCCTTGGTGAGTTTAGCAATCTCAGCTACTTGTAACTGATGACAATCAACTGCAGGAATAGGATTTAAGAGAGAGGTGTTAAATCTAGAACTGTTGTTTTAGGATAATCAGTCTCTATTTATAGTCAGGCTGAAGCATCTTGGAGGGGTCCTTGAATGGCAACAGCTTCAATCTCCACTCGGGCATCCTGTAAGAAACCAATAAAGAAAGAGCTTAGGAACTGAATAAATTATTTTGTGAAGCAATTGGATGTATAACACAACCTTATGAGAGCAGAGTGACATTTGAGGGAGATGATACTTCTGACAGTTGTACAGGTAACTTAAAAATGTTAAGCAATGTTGAAAATTCACTTCCTTACTCTTCTTTCAGCATCCTAATACATTATTTCAGTGATGTAGCCACCTTCTTCCACCATACAGAAACAGCTCTCATTAATAGATCTTTTACCAAGTGTAGAAAGGCCAGTATACTTAGAAACAAAAACTAACTACTTCAGGTTCGTCATTAAAATAACTTGAGTTGAAGTTATTCCAGAATAAGAAGAGCCGTCAGAACGCTTCAGAGTAAAGAGCTTTCTTTTTTAAAAAAATTATTTTTATAGGCAGAAAAATGACACTTACTTTTGGCAAAGCAGCAACCTGGTAAGCTGCTCTGGCTGGGAAGTTTGTCTTGAAAACTGTAATTTAAACAGAAACATTACCAATTGCTTAACTTTGATAAAACACAGTTCCAAGTAACCTGTTTGACATGCAGTCATTGGAATGGTTTCAGGTTCAGGGCTACAAGACAAATAGTTTTCTGTTCCAGTTATCTTTTCTCTCTTGTTGGTTTATTTTGTTCACAGACTTCTCTGATATCCCAGCAAGCTACCATTCATCATCAAGCTACAAGCCAACCACAGCTGTGATCTACTGGCCAGTGGTAACTTGCACTCTGCTGACACTGCATGGCCCACCAACTGGGCTGAAAAAGAAAGATGAAATTGGAATGGTGATCATCCAGTTGCAAGCACCATGGAATGGGAGAGGGGCAGAAAGAGCAAGGGAGAAAAACAGGCCCCTGCCAAAGGAGCCATCAGCAAAAATCCCAGACTTGAATACAATCAACAAGGGGCAATCTTATTCATGTCAAAAGAAGACTGAGGAAAAATAGGCCCTTGACCTATTCCTGTGTTCCCAGTTAGGCCTGAAGTTCAAGGATATTAAAAGAACTGGGAGGTAGGGGGAAGGAGTGGGCAAGGGGAGAGAATTGGTAAAGATGTAAGAGATGAATTTATAGAACCATAGACTAGTTTGGGTTGGAAGGGACCTTTAAATCCTTCCACAATCAGCAAGAATATTTTTCACTAGTTCAGGTTGCTCAAAGCCCCATCCAACCTGACTCTGAACACTCCCAAGGAATTTGCATAATCACATGAAAGTTTTACTAGTGAGAGTTATCACCAAGCTCAGAATTGGTAATTTCAGGGTCCTGCACTGACAAGGCAGGATAACAACTCACAAAGAACAGCAGCAAGTGCTTTCCTGAACTACAGGTAAGAGGCAACAAGTAACTTTGTATCCAGCTGGTCTGTTTTTACCCTGCATAAATGTCCCCATGATTCCATTTTGTCATGAAGAAGACTGTGCTAATAGCTCATAAGTAAGAACTCATTCAAGACCAGATATTGCTATCTATTTAAAACCCAAAGCTTTACAAATAAGGAACTTATGTGCATACTTTCCCAAAATCTGTACAACATGGCTCAGTGGAATCACATATTTCAGTCTACATTCAGTTTTATTAACCAAGAATTATTATTGTCTTTGTAAGTCGATCTGTTTGGTTCATCCTATAGAAAAATGAGCCCAGTACCAGGATGATAATCTACAAATCATTCAAACAAGCTTCAAAGATATACAGATACAAAGTCTGAAATTAAACATTTGAAGGCTGCCTACAAGAGGATAATATTAGGGCACTTATTAAGGAAAAGAGGCAAAGAAGATTAACCTGTAGGGACAGCAGGAGTTGATCTTCACATGACAGCAAGTCAGTGAGATGATAGGACACAAATCCACATGAGATTAGGCTGTGCTTGATCTGGTGCTTGCAAATCATATGTTGGTCATTTTTTTAACGTTATATTTCTACTGGCTGCTCAAAGAATCTGGAATATATCATCTGAGTCACTATAACACTTTCCTTACTGTGAATATAACTTGTTCCACAAGCCTTAGTATTAAATTAGAAACAAAACATCCACTTACATTGTTTGTAAATATCATTAATATCATTGAAGTCCTTCATATCCGCCATCAAAACGGTAGTCTTCACAACTAGAAATTACATAACTGTAGTTATTTTAGGTCTCTGACTTGTATACAAATGCTGAAAACCTTCAGTGCATTTCTTTCTTTTATTTCATAAATTTCTCTCATGTGTTCTAAACATTTTGAAAAGTTTTGCAGACATTGATCATCAGAGCTACCACCTACAGAACCACCTAAAAAATCTGAATATCTCGTATGCAATAAAGCTTTAAGGAGTTAGACATTCCTGACCAGCTCTGAAAATATCCAGTTAAAAATCCCATTCTAAGCCAAATTCTTCCAAGAGACACAGAACTGATAAGCAGGTCAATTAAAAAGAGCTGTTATAAGACAACTGTTGGTAATAAGTTTTACCATATTTGATATCTGCTGCCAAAAAAAACCTCCATAAAAGACCTGAAACTACAGTCTGTGCTATAATTTTTTACCTATGACTGCCCAAGTCAGTATTAATCCTGGTTTGGCTCCACTATTAGAGTCCTCCCTCCCAAAAACGTATTGAAAATGCCTATAATATTAACACCATAGATATAAACCTGCTTTTAACTGGAGCAAAGACAAGGATGCTTAAAAGTTAGTCTGTAGTCTGTTGCAGCTCCTGTACCTGAGCTTCCTTATTACCTTGGGTGGAAACTTTTGGATCCACTGATACCCACAGCAAAAACTTATGTGTTGATTTATTTCTTTTCTTTTTTTAACCCAGACTTGTGATTGCTTTTGTTTCTTCCTGCTATTGATAACAAGCAAGTGTTCAGCAAACAGTTTTTTACTTTTTTTAAAAGACACTTCAAGGTTGTTGTTTTTTTTTAATGCAGGTGAAAACAACCACAGGAGCACTTACCATTGCCATAGTCACAGCCTGCTGCTTTCAGGATTTCTCCTATGTTTTTTAGAGCCTATTGAAAAAGGAGGAAAAAAACCTATCAGCTGGGTTGTATTTAGGTAGGTATAGAAATATTAGTTGTAACTTGGCTACATACATGTTGTAGTATAAGTTCTCCCAGCAAATCTTCTAACAGCCAAATCAGAAACTAATAAAAAGGAGCTTCTAATAAGCCACAAATAATAACCCATCACTTCATGAGATGTAAACACATGAGGCAGCTCTATCTAATCCTGTTACTTCCTACTACCTCTTTGCTGTGGGGGAAAAGATTTGTTTCCTCAGTTTAAGCCAGCCTTTTTACTGGGATCTGATCCTTTGTAACAAACATTGATACTTTCCTACACAAAATAAAGATTCCTTTCCTGATCTCCAAGTTGTTTGGGTGGAAAGTGACAAAGTTAGGATGGAGTGACTTCTTCCTGCTTTTCCCTTATCTTGGAGGATGTGAAATGTGCTCTCTAGGTCTCTTCAGTTTCTTGTGAGCCCATGTTTAGCCAAATACATGTCAATTCCAAGTTTATTGCTAGAAGACCTCTTACCTGCTTAGCTTCCTCCTTTGCTCCTCCAGAGACAAGCTGCCCAGTGGAAGGTTCTATACCTATCTGTCCTGCAATGTACATGGTCCGGTCTACCAGCACAGCTTGGCTGAAAACACAAGGGACATTTTAGGTTTAGTGTTTCCCCACCTGAATGCACATCTCACATTTTCTTCATTAGTTTATAATACCTCAGAAAGATGGAGAGCTGAGGTTCCTCACATACAAGTCTGTACACGCTGCCATACACTCAATCTGCTTATGCTTTTGGGAGAGCTGGGAATAAGACCACCTATGGAACCACATAGCTCTGTTTTTTAGGAATTGAAGCCGTTTTCCTCACAAAAGCACAAGGTATGAGTGAGCAACACAACACTAAAATGACCCACACATGTTTCAGCCTGCAGGTAGCACAGACAGGAAGCACAGTAAACAAACACCTTTTTTTGCACCTGCCCAGGTAAGTCTGAGTTTGAGAGGTGGACAACAGCTTTTATCCACATCTCAGCTGTGGCGCAATGAAAAAAAAAAAACCAAACAAGAAAGAGAATGCAAAAGAGGGACAGTTAGAAAACTTTGTATTTTTCCTCTCAAACAAGCACTATGATCATGAGTTACAGCTGTGAGGTCACACCCTGCTTGTTAGCTCTCTGGCAGTATTTCTCCAGAGTGGCCAGTCAGCACACCACTTTGATCACTCCATTCCCAGAACATGCACTCTCACCAAACAACCTGAGAGACTTGTTGACTGGGTTAATTCAGAAAAATGCAGAATTCAGGGTACTTGCAAAACATCCATATAAAAGTGTCAGGTGTGTTTTTCCTCACTTAGAGTCAGTAATTATTAATGCCTGTAATGGATGCCCCATCCCTGGAAGCGTTCAAGGCCATGCTGGACGGGGCTTTGAGCAGCTTGAAGGTGTCCCTGCCCATGTTAGGGAGGTTGAAACTAGATGATCTTTAAGATCTGTTCCAACCCAAACCACTCTATGATTCTAATTACTACAAAGAGATTAAAAGATTAAACCAAAGATTTTAATTACCTAGCAAACATTACACAAGAGACACAATTTTCTTCTCATCCACATTTCAATGCAAAAAGAACAGGACTCCTTCAGAGAACATTTTAATTTCAGGTCTTAAGTTGAGATTGACTCAGTTGGATTGTCTCAATCGACTGACTTCACAGGGAATCAATCTAATGTAGCAACTCAGCAAAATGATTGGAGTTAGGCAATTCAAACAGTGACATCACTGCTATCTTTCCTTTTACTCCTGTCCCACATTCTCCTGTTGGTTCATAAGGGGGGAGGGGAGCAAAAATAGCCAGTAACTTATCTGATACAGTAAAATATCTTACTTGGTAATTATTTTCTCTATCACCAACTAACAAAGTGGGAATAAATCACAGAACTACACTATTTATAGAAGAGAAACTCCTGAATGATGCCATTTTCTAGCTGATGCAGTCTTGTTGCTATAAAATGCATGTAAGAACCAAACACACATGCTTTTTTAAATTTTCTTTTCTTTCCCTGCTTTGTCTGATGTGCAGGCCCTCAGATCATAAAGTTCCATTTCTGTCTGAAACACAGAGAACTATGCAACAAGAAGGTATGAGCTCTCCAAGAAAAAAGATTGTCTTGCATGGCTTATTATAAAGCAAATGACACAACAGCATTCATCAACAAAGGCCTTTGGACTGTTCTAAATAAAAAACAATTGAGAAAAAAAACCAAGCTGAAACCTTATGATACCTCTGCCAGATCAACATCTGCAGCAGTTTTATTCTCTCCTCCTCAGCTTCCTTCTCTTGGGATGCTTACCAGCAGAGTCCTCCATTCACAGAATCTTAAGTGTTG
>WBNH01004826.1:38988-92403 GCA_013401255.1 Urocolius indicus | reverse complement strand
CCAACCTAAACAATTCTATGACTGATTCTATGTGGAGCAGGGACTTTCCCTGCAGTCCCAGGGTGGGGGTTTGCAGCCAGATCTCTTCAGTTGCCTCTTGTCTTGACTCACTCCAAGGCAATGGGTGCTTCTGCACCAAGATGGGGTGAGAGCTTGGTGGCTGTTAGAGCAAGAAACTGCTCTGGGCAGGACAGCGTTGAGTTGGAGGGAATGTGAGAGCAAAGCCCTGGGGCACAACTGTCCCTCAGGGCTCCAGCTCTGCAGGCTGCTGCCAGCTCAGCCAGCTGGACTGACGCCTCTCCCTGCCCCCTCTGCCTAGCTGCCTCCATCTTCTCCTTGAAGGAAATCCAGCTCCAAAAGGACCCTGGCTACCGAGCTTCAGCCTTTCAGCAGTCAGGTAAGACTGGGGAAAATCCTGCTGACTTCTCCCAGATGGTGCCAGGGACTGGGGTTGTTCCCAGAGGGTCTCACATAGGCAAAAGGCAAACTAGATCCCTGCTCCTTGTTTTAGTCCACAGATTACCCCTGGAGCATCCTCACTTGTCACCTACCAAAGTCACATCTGGGTGCCCTGAGGCACAGCTCCCTCCTCTGGGCTCGGAGCCTAACCCAGAGCACTTGCAGGGCCTGCAAAGTGCCTCTCACCAGCTGACCTCTCTGACCCAGCTCTTTCTCTCTCTTCCTCAGCCCGAGGGAAGAACAGGAGGCAGAGTATATTTTAAACTTGGATCTCCCTCGTCACCATGGAGATCAAAGCACTGAGAGAGGAGATGGCAACACGCTCCCACCTGACCCACCGCAGAACGACTGACTCGAGGAGGACGATGCTGAAGGGCCTCTGCCTGTCCCCACAGCTCCTGCAGCAGCTGCTGTTGATGGACCCAGTAGCCTTTCTCCACTCTCCCCTCTTCTCCTTTTCACGTTGCCCCCATCAGACATGAGCTGCCAGCCTCTGTGCAGGTGTGTGAGGAGCTGCCCAGGACCATGTGTTGCCCTCGGGAGGGAGGTTTTGTGAGCAGAGAGTGGCAGCCCCCAAAGTTGGGCTCTGGATTGTAGTGTTGAGCCCAGGAGGGCATTTCTGAAAAGGTACCTTTGCTCAGACAACCTGCTCTGCACCCCTTGTCTCTTGGGGAGACAAGAGTCAGGGGCATGACCCAGCCTGGCACTGGAAGCACAGAGCCAGGGCAGCCCTCCCGTGCCTCTGCCTGCATCACCCCTGTTTCTCCTCCCCATCTTTGGTACCTGAATCCTGGCAAGGATGGAGCAGCTGAGAGGAAGAGACTTCCCATTGCTTCTCCCAGCATCTCCCCCTCCTTGCCAGCCTTGTATTTCCAAATTGGGTCAGTGGCTGCTGCCCAGGGATGTGCTGGGCTGAGAGCAGGGGCTGGCTGAGCCTACCCTGGGGTTGCAGCTACCTGCAGCAGCAGGGCCAGACCTTCAGCAGCTCCCTTTTACCTCCCCAAGCACTGATGGACTGTCCCTTCCTCATCACCCAACCTGTCACCTCTGTGCCCTGGCACGAAGGGCAGGACACACTTCCCAGATGGCATCTCAGGAGCACGTCCCCTTGTCCCGTGGCAGAGCCTGAGCTGCACAGCCTCCCCTCACCAGTGTCACACACACCCACCTTGGTGCATTTCTACCCAGAGGAAGGGGGAGAGGTGCCAAACCTCCCACAGCTCAGCTGTGAGGACCAGAAATAGACTCAGAGAGAAACAACTCATCCTTCAAACCTCTTTGCCTGGCCTCTGTGTTTGTAGCCCCTGCCGGCTCGTACCAGCCCTGACTCGGATGGATGCTGTGTGGGGCTGAAGAGGGAGGAGGTTGTTTTGCTGCTCCAGGATGGCTCCTGCTGTATTTTCCTCTTCATACACTTTCAGGAATGTGCCAAATCCATCCTGAACAACAACAAAAACCACCAAGAGCCCTGCAGCACCTCTCCCCCACAGCCTGAAACGTCTTCGAGCGTGTGAGCGGTGCAAGAAGCTGCTCCACTAGAGAACATTCACCTCTTGTTTGATTTTATCTGTCCCAGATGGTTAGTTCTCTTGCCCACCAGCCCATGGACGTGGCCAGGACACTCTGGACTTGGCACAGTCACCTGGCACAGGGACTGGCAGGACATGCTGCTGTCTTAACCTGCCTGAGAGGCATTGCTGGGGGGACTCTGCCTCTGTTTCCCCTCCGAGCAGGGAGGGAGGGTTCTGCTTTCTCCTTTGCTGTGCAGCTTTGCTTCTGGGATGCTCAGAAGATGCCAAGGGTGAGGATAACTGTGGAGGACCCCAGAGCTCCTCCCTGCTCCAGTGCTCAGTGCAGTTCCCTTCCTCTGAGCTTCCCCTGTCAGAACAAAGCTGTTCCTTCGGGTTTGGCCTGGACAAACATCCAGACGTCTGCATTGTTTGAGGTTTGCCCATCCCTGCCTAGTTCCCTCCTCTCTGTGGCCAGCATACAGCAGGCTGAATACTTCATTAATTGTTTCCATTGGATAGGAAGGAGCCATCAGGCCCCAGTGACGCATTTCACTCCTGTGCCAGGGTGCTGTGCTGCCCCTTTGCCTTCACCCGGGCTCCTGCTGCACTGGGAGAGGTTCACAAAGGGAGATATGTTGGCTGGAGTGAGTCTGGATTCTCACACTTGTCATCTTGTCTTTCACAGAGGCATTTTGGACAGGGGTTTCCTCAGCATGGCAGGGATGTGTGGGGCAGCCTTGCCCATCCCAGGGCAGCCAGAGCTGTCCCGTGCCCCTGCAGCAGCACCTTGGAGTATATGGGGCAGGGTGCTGACACACTCTGGGGGACCAGACACCCCATCCTGCACTCTGCAAGCACAGATCAGGCCATGGAGGAGCAGGAACCCTTCCATCCACTCTGGGGAAGCCCATTCAGGACATGTTTGGCCTGTATCTGTGCAGTTTTCTTGCCTGGCATTACTATCCCCATGGGCTGAGGTTCCCTTGAGCAGGGAGCCTGAGGGCAGCGGGTGCCCAGCTGAGCTGCCACCCTTCCCACTGACACACACCACACCAGACCCTCAAATCAGTGTGGTCTCAGCTTTGTTCCCCCATCAGAGGTTCTCCTGTTGAAGGGCAAGGTCACCTATGGAAACCACTGAGGAGAAACATTGGGGCAAGGACCCAGCAATGACCTCAGAGCCAGGACTGCTTTACCTGGCTTCAGATAGCAAACACAAAAGAGCCTTTTAGCTGCTGTTTATTCTTTGCTAGCCTTTGACTTTTCCCTCTACAAATCCTCCATAAATGAGACACTATTATTTATTAGCCCTGTGCACTCCCAAGAGCCTGCCTTGAAGATAACCCCCTTTTTGTTCCCCTGCATTTAGTGGCTATTTGATCCCTATTCCAGAGGGTGATAGGCTGGGTAAATATTTGGTGCCCCACTGAACAAGGGTTTGATTTACAAGGTCCTGTCACTGCTGCACTTGCTTGTGTTGGCTGCCAAAGCCTTAAGAGGTCTGAGCTCCGATGATGTGCTTCCCCATCCAAACCTCTCCAGCTGTAAGGGAAAAGGAGCTGCAGGTTGAAGCCAAATCCCCTTTCTCCATCTCCTGGGGAGTGTCAAAACCTTCCTGAGCCTCCACAGGCTCCAGATGGGTTGATGAGGACCCAGTTTCCTTGGATGCCCCAGGGGACAGAAGCCCTGAGCCCTGCAAGAAGGAAACTTACAGCCAGTGCCATGACTCCCTGCCCACCCCAGGATGCTTTTCCTGCCTTTCCTCACCTTTTGCAGCATCATCCAGCTCCCAAGGTAGATTTTTCAAGCAGTGCTAATGAACACTGGGAATGTCTGTGGCTCTCCAGCATTTCTTTGTCATTCTGGGGGCTCTCCCATCTCCTGCTCCCTCACAGATGGGGAGTTTGGACTCAAGGAAACCGTTGCTTTGATTTCCATGTCTTCCTTTCTTACCATTTCTGGTGGAAAATGGGAGCTCTGGCTTTGCCCTCAGCTAAAGGGCCAATTCATTCCTCTCCGCAATTGATAGCTGGTGAAAGAAAAGGTAAGTAAGGTGGAAAGTGAGGGACAACAATCCAACTGGAGAGGCAGACCTATTAAATCTCTTTCCATCCACACATGCAAACGCCTTTCCTGGGCCCACCCAGTGCCAGATCTGTGGGAACACTGGAAAAACAAGACTGAATTGTAGCTTGGAGGCTTCAGGACAAAAGAAATGGTTTTGAGGCCATTTGATCCAGCTTTGCAAAGGCTTTCCTGGGGTGGTTTGGTTTTTTTGCTTCTCATGAGTTCTCTTCAGTCAGAAATTAGGCTGAGGCAGAAGGAGTTGGTACAGGCAGGTGGGGAAGTGTTAGAGCAAGAGTCAGACCTGCTGGAGGGAGGAAGGTGGGAGGTTTAGTGAGTGTGTCCCAGGGCAGGAGCAAGGGAATGGACCCAGGGGTGGGAGCCGGGCTGGCCAAACTCTGCTTTCCCCAGTGCCAGGGTGGCTACCAAGATGCTGAGGGGATGGAATGTGTGTGGGGAGGAAAGGCTGCGGGACCTGGGGCTGTTCAGCCTGGGGAAGAGAAGCCTGAGCTCAGGGACACCCCAGCAATACTCACAAGTACCTAGAGGGTGGGTGTCAGGAGGATGGGGCCTCACTTTTCTCTGTAGTGTCCAGTGCCAGGACAATGGGTGATGGACATCAACTGGGACACAAACAGTTCTCCCCACCAAACCACATCTGGGCACAAAACTCACTTTCTGGTTTCTTCATTGCCTTCTTCCATCCTCATCCTCACACTTGTCCCTCCAGCAGGCGACGCAGATCCAAGGGGCCAGGAGACACATACTGTGAACCTTCTCTGGTGTGATACCAATACTCTATTGAGCTGGTGTCATGCCAACAGGAGATGCATTGCACCTGAAATGATTTCAGAGGTTTCTTCCAAAAGAAGCAATGATGTTTTTTTTCTTACAGAGGGTTTTTTTTCTTCTGGAATAAATAGAAAGGTACAAAAAAAAACCACCCCCACCACCCAAGAATAAAGGGTTGTATCCATCTATCAATCCTGTGTCTGAATGGTTTTTAGGAGCATCTCCATGTTTGTATTCCAGATGTGACATGGACTGTTCTCTGCATGTGCTCATTTCCTTGCTGAGGCTTCTATTACACTTGTATTGTGAATGCTCCAAAGCCAAGATGAGACAATAAAATGTCTTGACTACAGGATAGTTTTGCAGAGGGTATAATTTTTCTCTTTGGTTTTGGTTTGGGGTGGGTTTATTTTGTGGTATGAGAAGGATCTGCTTGCTGGGCTGTGCTGGGCCATGCTGTGTCATCTTTGTGCCCTCTCACAGGGTCAGTCCCCACAGCTCCCTCCTGTTGCAGTTCCAGGACACATTTCATTTTCACTCCTGCTCAGCAGGGCATTGGGTTTTTTTTTTTTCCTCTGGTTGAAGTAAACTCCCAGGCACAGACAGTACAAAAGGAGTTTCCCCACTCCCTGACCTTTACAGAAACTTGTGTGCAGCAGCAGAATGTCTCTGTGGTCCCTTGTGTGGATCCCAAGGCCCTAAGCAAATATTGCCATAAGCCTATCAGGCAAATAAAACACAGAGCTGACAGGCCCAGCCCAGGGTTGGAAAGCAGCTGAAGGGCAGAGCTGGGGAAGGGAGAGGGAAGCCCTATTTCCACAGTTCTGGCAGAGAAAAATCCCCCTGAGATGAGAGCTGTTCAGCACAGGGATCCCTTTCCACATCCCTGCTTGCAGCCCATCAGTGCTGAAGAGAAGCTACAACCACCATGGTCCAGAGGCTCCAGGAAGGGACAGAGATGAGGTATGGGGAGACCTGTGGGATCTTTGGGGCCAGACCCATGGTCTGAGCCCCTGGACAATGGGCAGGTGCTTTAGGGAAGGGGGGCAATGCCCTTCCCCTGCCCAGGTGCCTTCAGCCAGCACCCAACCTGCCTGAGTCACATTCAGGTACTGACGTGGGCAGATCCCCAGTAACGAGCTTGTTTGCCAAACCAGTTCCTCCATCTGCTGCTCTCATTCCTCCAGTCTCATGGCAGCTGCCAGCACTGGGGCCAGGGGAATGCCACCAAGCAGTCCCAGCCCACAGCCTCTGCTCATAGCAGCACTTGAATGTGTTTGACCACCCAAATCCTCTCCACCTCCCCTTTTGCCTGCCAAGGATGCTCAAGCCAGGTCACCCAGCACTCCCTGAGCCTTGCAGCGTTATCTGCAGAGCAGGGGCCATACCTGCTGCCCTCAAGGAGATGTTTTTGTGTTGCTATGAAGCTACAGGTGTGTTTCAGGAGGCTCAGCCTGGTTGTTTCATCACAGCCTCCCCCTCCCCTGCCACAGCTCCAGTGCACTAAAGGAGGAAGCACATTGACATCAGCTCAATGGGAGTGGGTGGGTGTGTGAGCTATTGCAGCTGAGCGGTAGGAAAGCACGTAGGTGAGTGCTTCCTCCTTTACAGACAAGTGTTACAGGGTCTGTGACAACTGGGCCAAGATCTCAGGATGATTGTTTGACCTAGAAGTGTGAGCCAAAAGCTTTCCCAAATCACACAGCGTGTTTTGAAACTCTTGACCTCGAAGTACCTGAGGTGAGAACCTCTGCCTGTGCTGCTCCAGCTGCCTGGCCTGGGGCTGATGGGTTGCTGAGCATCTTACATGCAGCTTGGAGTAATTCAACCCATTCAATTTTTACCCTGTGCTGTAAAAAAAAAACCCCAGCATCCTGTCTTTTCTCAGTAAGGTTCAGGGATTCAGGGTAGTTCTTTGCTTATCTGCTCAAGCTTGCTTGCTGATGGGATTTGGAGGCTTAGAGCTGTTGAAAGGGGTCAGCTCCCACCTGCAAATGCATCTCCACATTGCTGGGATAATGTGTTGGGGGGTTCTGAGGGTGTCAGCCCAGATTTGTCCTTTGTGGGCTCTTGATAAAAAGGGCATAGGGGAAACCATTGCAAAGGATCTCAGCCCATACCCTTGGCCACAGCTGCCAACCCAAATGCTGATGAAAGCCTGAAGGGGCCCATCCCTGGTGCCTGTCCCTGCTGCCTGCTGTCCCAAGCCCACCTGTGGGGCCTCAGCTGGTTCTGCCCCAAGGAAACCTTTAGAAAACCTATCACTAGAATTGAATTCCCCTGCTGTGTTGAGACCAGGCTGAGAGAGGGAACAGCAGCATCCCAGCAGCAAATCTGAACCAAAACAGCTGCTGGGTTGAAGCTCTACAGGGTAGTCCCTGCAAAGCAAGGCTGATCATGTCAAAGAAATCACTGCTCCACTGGCTGAAAGTGATAACTGTCAGGGTGTGGAAACCCCACTCCTCTGCCTCTTGCTGCCCTAGCAACGTGCTGAGGGCACAGGAAGCACAAGGAAGGTGTTTCTCAAGCACCCATCAGCCCAGAGCTGCAATGGCACACACCAACTGCTGCTGCTCCCTGCCTTGTGCTGCTCTGCTCTCCCTTCATTCATGGTTTCCCTTTGCAGCTTGCAGCAAGCGCAGGGACGTGGGTGTTTAATTCACTGCAAGTACAACATCGACCTCAGGTTGGAAAACAGCCCAAAGTACCTCCTGGTGAAGCTAATTCTGGTGTTGCATATATATCCTCCTAGACCTGGAGCTTGCATTTCTATGAGCTGCCTCTGAGGATCTGGGTTTCAGTGTGTGGAGCCAGAAAGGATCTGGATGTTCTGCTGCTGACTAACCCACCTACGCTCCGTTTCTTATTTGCAAGCAGATCTTGCATGGGTTTTGCTCTCCCTGCTTGAAATGGCTCTGACAGCCCTGGAAGGAAGTGTGTTGGCATTGAGGCCACTGCCTGAGGGGTTGTTGTGGCTGGGGTAGGGGTTGCACTGATGTTTGTAACCTCTGGTGCCTGGATGGAACCTTTTCATCTGAGAGTGGATGCGGGGAACCCGCACCAGCCCTTGCTCAGCCATTTTATAGTTGGAGAAGCCAAGAGTTGATGCTTATCACAAGGGATGGTGATGCAGTAATGGCAGCCAGGAGTAGAGTGTAGGTTTCCTGGCTCCTTGTCCAGTAAAGGGAAGATCAAGATCGAGATTGAGATAAAAAGTGTGGTGCAGGGCCAACCACAGGTAAAAAACCCTGTCAGCTCTTCTCCTGGGGCATGGCACCTGCTGTGTGGAACGTAAGGTGCTTCACCAAGTAACTCCAGCTCTGTGCACAAGATGTTTGGCCAAAGAAGGTCAGGAGATGTCTTCCCAGCAACATTTTGATGGAAAGGCTTTTACTGTCACTTTACTTTCCTCCCTTGTGTTGTTCTGTCCCCACTTATGGATGGGGAATGAAAAGCTGAGGTAGTCTGCAGTGCCGGGGCCTCTCTAAGCCAGTTATTGCCTGGCAGGGAGAGCCTGAGGCTGTGGCTCTCAAGCCTGTGCATCAGCCTCCCCTTGCCCTGCCCTCCATCCTGCCATCCAGGCTATTAAGGAAGATGGTTTATCATGTAATGATAAAACCCAATTTCCGTCCATGCTGTTGACTCACTCCCTGCCCATCAGCAAAACGCTCCCATTCCTTTCTGGCCCTCAGTTGCCCCATCAGTAAAAGAGGACGATGACATTGCTCTGTCCCTTCAGGCAGCTCAGCTGCCTCTTTGCTTGCTGAATGGCTTCTGATTGCAGGTGCCTGATGGCCACAGGAGTTCTCAGTGGGCAATCAGGGGTCTCTTGCCCACTTGTGCCGGGCTGTTGTCTCACACTCCCTTTGTTCACCTTGCTGCTGGAAAAGCACATGATCCTGTTCTGGTTGCTTTGAGGAGACCTCAGTGGATGCCACGGGGCAGGGAAGCAGGAGGTTTAGGATGTCATTTGAATTAGCTAAACATTAAGCTATGTCCAGGTGGAAACGAGCACCTCCAGCCTGGAGCAGCATTCCTGAGGCTCAGCTCACAGTGTGTGAGGTGTGTGAGGAGGAGAAAAGGACCTGATGTACCAGAGCTGGAACCAGGGCTGAGCTCCCTCCATTCTGCTTTGCTTGGAAAGAGCATTCTAAAAATTGCCAGTCTTCCCTAGCTAAAGTAGGTGAAATATTTATAAATCCATCCTCTAGAGGAGACCTTTTGCATAAGCACCGAGAGCCCTGGCTCTCCAACACTCCCTTTCCTTGAGCCATCTTGTGCTTCTCACCCGCTGAAGGGCCAACTGGAACTGCACTTGTCTGCAAGGGCTGCACTCACTGCTGGCAGCAGAGTGAGGGGGGTTTGGGGGTGTCCTCACTCAGTGGCTGTCCCCGAGAGCTGCGGGGGATGGAGGGGGAGGGTGAGGAGGGGATGCTGCAAACCTCGCGGGGTTAAACGGGGTGGGTGTTTGGGTTAGGGAGCGGGAGGAGGGAACCTCTCGCTTTGCTTTGAGCCCCGGGAGGGATGCTCTAAAAACCGCGGCGGTTTTTTAGGGGGAGATGCCCAGGGGTTGGGTTCAGCCCTTAGAGACGGCGGCTCCGGAGGCGGAGTCAGAAGCCGGCGCGGTGCCGCGGGCTCTGGAGCCACATCCCGAGGAGGAGGAGGAGGAGGAGGAGGAGGAACAGGAGCGGGGCCGGGACAGCGCTCGGGGCCGGGCGCTGCCGGTGCAGCATCGCCGCAGCCGCTCAGGACGATGTGGTGGGACGAGAGGGTGTCAGCGCAGTTCCGGAGGAATCTGCAGCCCACCCTCACCTATTGGAGCGTTTTCTTCAGCTTCGGCCTCTGCATCGCTTTCTTAGGGCCCACGTTGCTGGATCTGCGCTGCCAGACCCAAAGCTCCCTCTCTCAGATCACTTGGGTCTTCTTCTCTCAGCAGTTTTGCCTCTTGCTCGGCAGCTGCCTCGGAGGGGTCTTCAAGAGGACGTAAGGCTCGTGGCAAAACTCATCACAGCTTCTTCATCCCTGCTTTCTGCTTTCCTCCCTTTCCCTGGGGGCTTCAGCTCCCTTCCGCCTTCCCCCGCCGGGGCTGCGAGGCTGAGCTTGGGGATGCTGCGAGGCTGAGCCTGGGATGCTGCGAGGCTGAGCCTGGGGTGCTGCGAGGCTGAGCCTGGGGATGCTGCGAGGCTGAGCTTGGGATGCTGCGTGGGAAGCAGCACCCGAAGGGAACGCTCCGGGGGTGTCCCAGAGGAGCTGCAGCCCATGACAGGCGGAGGAGGAGGAGGAGGGGGTGGGCTGTGGGTTTCCCGGGAGATGTGGGGTTTGGAGCTGCTCTCTGGTTGTGAATGGCTCCAGATCCTGGGAGGCAGCTGAGCACAGAGATTGCCTTAGAGTGAAGTTACAAGCCAGAACTTCCTTGAGGGTGTTTTCCTTAACCTGCTTGTTTATGGCGAGAAATATTGTTGGAGATGTGTTTTCAAAAGCTCAGGGTTAGGATTTGAGGCTTTGTGGTGCTGCCCAGGAGTTTGGGCAGCCACGAGGTGAGGGGTGAGAGAGCCTCGTGGTCCTGCTGCTGCTGGGGGGAGCAGGGTAGTGGCAGAGGCTTCATGGGGCCAACAAACAAGCTGGCTGCAGCCCAAGGAGGGTTTACACAGAGCCTGCTGTCCAGGATGTGTTTAAAACAAACAATACACGTTGGCTCAACCTTCAAGGATGGCCAAAAGAGGTGTTTGATGTGAGGCTGGGTGACAGCTATTCCCTGCTGAGAATCAGCTGGTTATTTACATTGTCACTAATTCTCCAAGCAGTGATGTAGGGTGGCAGCTCTGTGTGTGTGTGTCTGATGGACACACCATGTGTGGCATCTCTTTCCTTTTGCATGGCTCCTTTGCTGCTTTCCAATGCCCCTTTTGAAACGTTTTGCTAAACTCTCTTGTCTTGGGGACTGTGGGAATTGTTGGGCCAGCGGAGGTGGCATCAGGTTAAATCAATCTGTTGAATTGCCACCCTGTTTGTTACCTTGAGCTCTCCCTTTCCTTTTGCCTGCACAGAGCCTGAAGGTTTCATGGAGCAGCAGGAGCTACTTTCTGTCAGGCTGTGCCAAGGGAGGTGCCTGGGAGTGGGGATGGCACGTGAGAACCTTGCTCTGAGTGTGCCACAGATCCCAGAGTGCTGGGTCAGCAGGCACAGCCTTTGCCAGCCCCTGCTCTGCTTCACATATGTTTGAAGGAGCACTGAAGGAAAATGCAGGATTGTTGTTTCCTGCTGTCAGCTTCTGAGCCAGAGCTCCTGCCCTTGGCTGCTGGGTGACACAGGCTCCTCTGGCCTTTGAGTGCTCAGGGGCTTCCAGATTTTGGGGAGAAAAGAGCATGTTTGGTGGTTACCAAGCAGGATGTGTTTGTGATCCCAGCCTCTCAGAGAGATTGGCTTGTACAGTGGCCATGAGCCCCAGGGAGGAGCAGCCAGGCAGGAGGGGATGTTTGGGATAGTTGTAGCTAGTGAGCTGTTGGGTGGGTGGTTACTGGGAGCTCTGTGGTGTAGGAACAGTGTGGGTTTGGGTGGGAATATTAACCCTTCAGACTCTGAGAGCTCTTTGGGGATGGATGGAGCAAGCTCAGGATTTCTACTCCTGGGCAGTGCTGTGGGTTTGTAAATCAAATCATTCTGGCCCTGGTGCTGGGTAGGGAGGAGTGCTGGAAGGTCTCTTTTCCAGTTAGGAGATGGATAGCTACTGGTGGAGCATTCCCAAAGCCAAGGCAGCCCAGCCAAGGGCTGGCTGCAAGCTGCCTTTAATTCCTGATGCCTGACTTTGTTGTTTGCTTTTGACTAAGACATGTATTGGTCTGAGCTGCCTGCTCCTGGTGACTGTCTCTTGAGGGAGAGAAGCCTGCTGATGGGATTCTGCAGCAGAAGGGGGTGGTGGGACATAAATAATGGTTTGCTCCCTGTCAGCAGAGAAGCTGCTGAATGCTGGGTTGTGATCTCTGCTCTTTCAGCCTAGTCCTGGAGGACTTGGATCCACACAGCTCCGAGGTGCAGTGGTTAAACTCCCACTCAGAGCTCAGGACAGGGTTCTCTGTCATTACAAGCTCTGCTTTGGCTGAATGCAGCTTTTTAGAAGGTACCTGCATGAGTGAGGTTCAGGTTGAGGTGCAGCACGTGGCTTGGCTCAAACCTTAGTGCTGCCAGGAGGCTGCTGGAGCAGAGGCAGCTCTGGCAGCAGCTGATGTGAGGAGCCTCGTGCACTTGTGTGTGATGCACACTCAAGACACTTGTTTCCTGGCATTACCTCAATTACATGCTTGGAAGTTCCTGACGTGTTTGTGAGGCTGCAAATCCAGGCAGCAGTTTTGGGGTTGGAGTGCTGAGAGAGCCTGAAACCCTGCTTAGACTCAGAGACTCAAGTAGGGAGGTGACTTTTGGTAAATCCACCCCTGAGCTCCTGGCCCTGCAAAGTCCAGGGTGAGCTCTGTGCACCTGCATCCCCCATCACTCTCTCTCCTCCATCCCTTCTCCTCTTCCTGTCCCCTTTTGTTGGATTTAAAGCCTGCATTGGGAAGCTGAAGTCACACTCCCTCTGTGCTGCTGTGCTGGACACATTTGTGACCCAAGGGACAGAGGAGCTCGGTGTCTGTGCCCCAGTTTGCTGCTGTTTTTGTTATGATTTTAATCCAGAAGCTGCATGTCGGTGTCCTCCTGTATTTTTTTTTCCTGCCAGCATTCAGGTCAGCCCTGAGCTGGTCCAGCTGGTGTTAGCAGAGGAGAGGAGAGGGCTGTATTAGAGCCTTAAGCAGCCTCTGCTCTAAGGAGTGACCCCCCTGGGGACCTGGAGGGCTGCTGAGTTGGGACCCTTTTGCCCTTCTATCATCTTTACCCCTCTGCACATCAGCTGGGAGCAGGTGACCCTGAAGGTTGCCCTTCAGACTTCCATCTTCTCAAGGTTTCTGCTCAAGCATGAGGCTGCTGCAGGCAGGACACTTCTCACCACAGAGACCTTTTTATTGCTGAGGCCAAGTGTGGGATAAGCCCACATGTCCTCACCTCGTCTCCTTAGGGCTTTGGGGTTTAAATTCTCAGTTTTGCAAGTCTAGATTAGCCTGATTATCATTTTTCTACTTAATATGAGTGGTTTGGAAAGTGGGGGAAATGGTACTTGGAGCTGAAGAGTGTCTGTTGCAACAGGAACAGCAAGGGGGGGATTTACACACTGTGGGTGGGAAGGAGAGGGAAGGCTTTGCTGGTGTGACTACAGGATACCATTAACCATCCCACACCTATAGAGCTTAAACCTTCTGGGGGACCTGCAGACCTTCCCTCATGCCCTGTGATAGAGCAGGACATGCTCTGGGTGGTCTTGAAACAGACTCATTTCCTCTGCTGCCCAAGCAGAACCTGCCCTGGGGGGAATCACTTAGTGATGGGGAGGGCAGTGGTGCCAGAAACCAGACCATGACATCACACTGGGGATGCCTTTGAAGGCATTTAGAGGGGGGCGCAGTGCTTTTTGCATCATCGAGAGACACAGGGTTCAGGCTCCCTCAGAAATTCATGGGCCACCTCATTTCAGGATGCTTTCCAAGAGGTTTGTTTCCAAAACAATCCCACAGCTGCTTGCTCAGTGCCTCCCTGGCTGCTGCACAGTGTCCTTCCACTGTATCTTGAGGATCTGGCATGGGAAGACGCTGATTTCTTGTTCATGCCAGAGCCATGGAAAGGGGCAGAAGGGTTGTGTTGCCACCCTGGGCTGTGGGCTGCTGCTGTTTGCAGGAGGGGTGGGGTTGTGTTGTTAACATCTTATGGCTGGAGGAAGGAGTTTTTTGCTCTCTGGGGAGAGGTGAGGTGATCTTCCTAAAGACATCCCATGCTCTGCAAGTTGTGTTTAACTCCATCAGTGAAGGTGCTCCCTTGGCAAGCAGCGGCAGTGCTGGGGGTTGTTTTGCTAAGGCTGCAGAAGAGAAGAGGCGTTTCTGGGATGTCTCATGTGCCTTTGCCCATCTCTCCTGGCCTCAGATTTGCCAGCAGCCTCTGCCTCTCTCCCTCCTGCTGTACCCTGGAGAGTGCTGCCTCTGCTCTCCAGCCTTGATGCTGCTTCTCTGCCATTCGCTGGTTGTTCTTCCTGCTGTGACTGTGCACATCTTGCTTTGCTCCCTCTCTCCCTCCCTCAGAAAGCTCACACTGGCTCCCTGTTTCACTGTCACAGGGAGATCAGTAGTTCCAGCTTTGCAATGTGGTCTGGCTGATGGGTGAGAAGTAAGCACACCAAGGTGCTGGCACAGCTGAGCTCGTGCCACTGGGCTGGAGACTAAAGGACATGAGCCCTTGGACCTTTCTTTCTCCCCAGTGTTGTTGCAGGACCTGGAGGGCCAAATCACTCAGAGTGTGCAGATGAATGAGAGCCAGACAAGAACACAGTGACAGGCCCAAGGCCAGGCCATTCTGGGTGAGCAGTCAGGGCAGGAGAGCTCATCATGTGGTGCCCATCAGCTACCAAGGCTCTGCTGCACCTCCAGCCTGTGCCTCCTCGTAGCCTTCACCTCCCTCTTTGGGCAGAGGCTGAAGCAGAGAGATTAAGGAGTTTTTCTTGCTGGTGATGTGTCTGTGCAGGGGAGTTGCCAGTGTTTTGCTGTGGATGGAGATCTGTGCACCACATCCCCCAGCAGCAGACCCCAATTGCTCATTAGAACCTAATTAATAATGAACCCCCTCAGCAGCAGCTCATTACAGGGAGCTGCTGCCCATTGCAAGGGGCTTCTATCAGCATTTGGGAGCCCAGGGCAGGGAGGGGACCTGCTTGTGTTGCAGACTCTCTGCTGTGACTTTCTAGTCCTATCTCTCTGATAGTTTCAGTGCTTTTGCTGTCTGGTCCATGTTTCCTTCCTTCCTTCCTGCCTTGGGCTTGGCAGCTCGGGCACAGTGCGATGCCAGCCCGGGCTCAGCTCTCCAGCGAGTTGGCTATCGCCTGCCTTGCAGCCTCCCCACTGCCTGTGCTGCTGCCAGCCCTGGGAGGCAAAGCACCAGCCCTGAGAGGAAAAGCACCAGCCTTGCCTCTAGCACAGGCAGCCCTTGGGCTTCTCCTGCCACCACCTGGGATGGAAAGTGGCCACTTGCACAGGGAATGGCAGCAGTGCTGCGTCCCAGCCCTCGTGCTCAGCAGCTCCCCAGTGCTCTTTGTGAGGCAGGTCTGGGATGACACAATGATGTGGGTGCCAATAATTCTCTGTCTGTCAGGAACTGGGGCTGTCCAGTAGCTCCCAGCCTGTTCCTGCAATACAGACCTGCATGAGAAATGCCCTGGAGCTGCTCCAGAGTCAGGATGTGGCCTCAGCTGCACCTGCCCATGTCCCTTCCCATTCCCAGGTCTGCTCAGTTAACAAGAGAAGATGCTCAGGCCTTATTCTGCATTGAAATCAGAAATAGTGTAGTCAGCAGGACCAGATACACTAGAGGAGGTTGAGATTGGAGCTGAGGCAGAACTGTTTCCCTGACAGGGGTGTCAGCCCCTGTGCCAGGCTGCCCAGGGAGCTGGGGGAGTGCCCAGCCCTGGAGGGATCCCAAAGCCATGGGGCTGAGGTGCTGAGGGCTGTGGGTCAGTGCTGGGCTGGGCAGGGTGAGGAGAGGGCTGGGACTGCAGCAGCTTCAAGGGCTTTGCCAACCCAAATGATTCTGTGATTCCATGAAATGGGAAGGGATTGTTCCTCTTCCCCATGGAGGCTGAGTGGAAGATCTGGCTCTTCGAGGCATCAGCCTCCATGGAGGTGGCAGCAGCCTGGGCTGGCTGTGGCTGGTATGGAGGCAAAGGGGTGAAGAGTGGGCAGTATCTCCCTTGCCTTGTCAGAAGAGCATGTGCTGGGGCTGCTACAACCTGTGGGTCCATCTCCTGCTAATGCCTACCCCAGCAACTGACCTGGGGCTGACAACAGGAGGCTGGGCTGCGGTGCAGGTTCTGCTCCCATGGCAGTAATTCTGTCTTTCCCTGTCTCAGGTTGTCTCAGTCCTTGTTTGCACTCTTTGCCTCATCACTGGCAATCTCTGTGGTGTTTGCCATCATCCCTCTGTGCCACAATGTGGTGGTCCTGGCTGTGGTCATGGCTGTGGCAGGACTGGCCATGGGTTGCATTGACACCATCTCCAACATGCAGCTGGTGAAGATCTACCAGAAGGACTCGGCCATTTTCCTGCAGGTAAGAGTTGGGATGTCAGGCAGCTGGGACATTCCTTGTTTGATCCATTTGAACTATTTCACAGTGAGGGTGAGGGAGCCCTGTGCCAGGCTGCCCAGGGAGGGTGTGGAGGCTCCTTCTCAGGAGGTTTCCAACCCCTCCTGGACACGTTCCTGTGCCCTCTGAGCCAGGGGAAGCTGCTTGAGCAGAGGCTGGGACTGGATGAGCTCTGGAGGTCTCTTCCAGCCCCCATCATTCTATGATTCCATGATCTACTCTCTGGCGGTGCTTTTTCCTCCAAGGAAGAGGAGTGAGCAGCTCACTCAGCCTCCCAGCAGAGAAGAGCATTAATCCCTTGCTCTCCTTGTGTGTCTCATCTCTTGCAGGCCCTTCATTTCTTCGTGGGCTTTGGTGCACTGCTCAGCCCACTGATAGCTGACCCTTTCCTCTCAGACACCAACTGCATCCTGTCCAACTCCACGGCCAACGCCTCCAGCAACCTCCCTCACATCCGCAAGTCCCTGGTCCCGCATCATCCCGGCAACCTGTCTCACTATGACCTGCCCATGAAGGGAATGGTGGTCACACGTGTCTCCTACGCTTTCTGGATCATGGCCCTCATCAATGTAAGTGCTGCAGCAGCCCAGGCTCTTGTAGGAACATCTCTGCTTCCCCTGGCCCTCAGCACCTCAGCCCCACGCCTTTGGGATCCCTCCAGGGCTGGGCACTGCCCCAGCTCCCTGGGCAGCCTGGCACAGGGGCTGACACCCCTCTCAGGGAAACAGTTCTGCCTCAGCTCCAGCCTCAACCTCCCCTGGGGCAGCTGCAGCCCATTGCCTGTGGTCCTGTCATTCATGGCTGGGGAGCAGAGCCCGACCCCCAGCTCCCTGCAGCCTCCTGTCAGGGAGTGTCAGAGAGTGCTGCTGGCTGCCCTCAGCCTCCTCTTCTCCAGCCTCAACACCCCCATTCATTCCCTCAGCCCCTCCCCAGCACCCTTGTGCTCCAGCCCCTTCCCCAGCTCTGTGCCCGGCTCTGGCCACGCTGCAGCCCCTCAGTGTCCCTGTGGCAGTGAGTGAGGAGCCCAGCACTGAACACAGCCCTGGAGCTGCAGCCTCCCCAGAGCAATCCCTTAAGATGATGCTAGGGCAGGGACCATCAAGCTTGTGCCCATTTCACTCACCTGGGCACCTCCTACAGTAGCAGTGGAGGGTGATGCTGCCAGAAGCACCTCTCTGCCTGCCTGTAGCCCTGGTACCTGCCACCTCTTCTCTGGGCAAGTTCAGCCTCTACCCATCTGCCAAAACATGAGGATGAGCTTGTATTCCCTGTCCTAGGCCAACCAGCAGCCCTTGGTCTTCCACCCCTCCATCCCCACCAGGCAAAGGGAGCAGGTTTCTTTGTGCATTTGCTGAAGATCCCCCCAGTGCACTTAATCCAGGGGCTTTACTTGACTGAGACCTCCCAGGGCTCACTGGTGCCAGAAAGATGACCGGCACAGCTGAGCAGGACCTGGGAGGAGTTTCTGTGCAGAGGTACCAAAAAGCTTTCTCTTGCCTGGGAGGAGAAGGCAGCTTTAATCACCTCTGTGTGTGCCATGGGAAATGGGCTTTTAATTACACTGGAGCATTATCTATTTTGCCAGTCAATCCTGAGCAAACTAATTCATGTTTGAAGGCAGAGTTTAATACTTGCTTTGCATAGGGTGATTTGTCTGGGATCTCAGACATTGATGGAATGGTGGCTGGCAGCTCCCCTCACTGCCACCTCATCCCATGGGCAATTTGGGAGCAGGATGAGGCCCTCAGCTGAGTGCTCAGCAGCTGATGGGGGCTGGGCTGGTGCATGGCCAGAGGTTCAAGTGCTGTTTGCACCTTTAAGTGGTTGACAGGAGTGTGCAAACACTTTGTAGGATCCCCAGGAGTAAGGTGGGGAGTCTTGGGGTGCTGTGAGACCAATGGCTCTGAGGGTGAGGGTTGGGGGATGAAGGGAAGAGGAATGGGGAGCAGGATGGCCACTGCACACAGAGCTCTCAGTCCCTGTGCCAAAGCTGAGCTGCCTTTCCCAAAGCCTCACTGAGAGACCTGATCCCTTGTTTAAACCCAACCCCCTGGGGACACTGAGAGGAGCTCAGCTCCAAAGTTGTTGTGGGGATACTGAGAGGAGCTCAGCTCCAAAGCTGTTGTGGGGACATTGAGAGGAGCTCAGCTCCAAAGCTGTTGTGGGGACATTGAATGGAGCTCAGCTCCAAAGCTGTTGGCCCTCCTTTAAGCTTTCAACGTCAGAGGAAGATGGTGATAATTGGTCTTTAAAATCCCTGGGAAGTGGATGGAATGAGTAAGCTGTAGAAATGGAAACCAGGCCCAGCAACTCTTGTTATAAAATGGTCGAAACCCACATTTCCAATCCCAGTTCTTCCCAGGGCTGTGAGTATTCTGACAAGGCACAAGCAAGAGATGATTCATTTCAGTCTCTTGCTCTGTTTAAAGTGGAAATGCCTCTGCCTTTGGCATGGAGGCAGCGTGTGGAGCTGACAGAGGAGTTGTTTGGATGTTGCTGAAGCAAAATGTTTCTGCTTTAGCAGAATTGAAGTGGTTCAACATTATCCAAATGAAGAGCTTGCAGGAGACTCCTGGCCAAAACTGTTCAATCTTTGGCTTTATTCATCCAGATTTGGAACGAAAACCCCCCAGGTTTTCAGATTCAGTTTCCCACAGAATGGAAATGGCATCATCCAGCCTGTTTCCAAGAGGCTGGGAATGAGGGAAATGTCCCTGGGACAGAGATGTGTTTGGCCAGAAGGTGCTTTCCCAGGGGACACTGTGGGATGCTCCCTTGTGCTTACGGTGCTGCAAGAGCAGGGAGCAGCCCCATGCTCCTGAAGGGACAGACTGAAATAGAACTGAGAGGGGAAGGAGCTTGGGTTCTACCCACACTTAATTGCCTCGTGCAGCAGTGGTGGTGTTTAGAATGACGGGTTAAAAGCTGTCAGGGGTGAAGGGAACATCCTTGAGCTGGATTGCAGGGTCCAGGCTCTTGCCCTTCAGCCCAAGGGGATGCTCATATGCTCCTCTCCTCCTTGAACAAAGGAAAACTTGCTGCTGAAAAAGATGGAGCAGAGTTGCCCTGACAAGAAAGACAATGGTTATCAGACTAAAACCTCTGCCTGCTCAAGGGGAGGGGCTGGCCAGAGATGGGGGATGGAGCTGTCTGTCTCTGTGTGTTGTCTCTGCAGGGCAGGGTGGTGATTTGAGGACCAATGTCCTTATTTTAGGGACTGTGGTTCATCTCTTGTTCTCTCTGTTTGTGCTCCTGGCAGGGTGAGAAGGCTTTGACAGCTCTTTGACAGCCCAGACAGCAGAAGTGTTTGCTCCAGGAAAACCAGAGTTCCTTTAGGAGCTGAGTAGCAATATCCTGCCATAAGCACAGTGTCTCTGGCTCCAAGGGCCAGCAAAGCTCATTGCCACCAGTTGGGACTCATGGTGGGGAGAGGATAGTGAGAGGGGCTCAGTGTCTGCCCAGCAGTGGCCAAGCTCATGTAAGCAGTGGAAAGGACACTCCTCGAGCTGTCCTCATCTTGTGATCAGGGTGGTCTCCTGCTTCCAGGATGGATTTGACCCTTTGCTTGGTGAAACAGGCCCTGGAAAGGCTCTGCTGTTGGGCTCTGTTTGCTCCTCTGCATCTGCTTGTGTAATAACTGAAGTGCTCTCATGGATGCTGCATTGCCCACTCCCCAGATCTATGGCTGGCCCAGCCTGTGGACTGGGTAGCCACACAACTGTTCCCCAGTGCAGGACAGAGCTGGCTCAGGGAGGAGCTCTGGGAACATCCTTTCTCTCGAGCTTGACCTTTTGCTTTCCCCACTCCTTTTCCCTGAGCTTGCTTTGGTGTGGTGGCAGCCCATGGGCAGCTCAGGCTGAGGGACTCACAGCACTCATTCCCCTGAGGCTCTTCCAGCTTGATACAGCTTGAGTAGAGCCCAGGGGGAGAATGTGGGGAGCAGGGATCTGCCTGTGGTTTGACTGGGAGTTGGGAGAGTCTGGCACTGAGTTCTCCTTGAGGCTGGAAGTGCCTGGAGGCATTATCTCTATGGCCAGTCCCTCTGTCAGGGTTGTGTATTTTTGCACAATCTGCAGTTTAGAAGAACAAAACTTGCTCCTGACCTCCGGAAGGATTCGAACTATCAAGCAAATACATTTTTCTTCCATGGGACTGAACTAACTGTTCCTATTCCCATTGTTCCCAGAACAATGAAGTCCTCATAAATGAATTCAGGCTGGAGAGGAGGGGCAGGGAGGGTGTGTGTGGAAGGGAATTCTCCATACATATAAAGCATGCCACGAGCCAACAAAAGGCAGGAAACTTGGAGCTGGAGCTCACACTTGCTCACAGCCATGAAGCAAACAAGCACTCGGTGGCTGAGGCAGCTGTCACTTGGGATTTCCTGGCTTTCTCCCCTAGTTTGTCACAGAATAAACAGCACTTGGGGAAGGGAGGGCTGGGGAAGGGCAGACCCAGCTTTATTTTCTTCCCTCTGTTTTCTGTCTTCCCCCAAAAATAACTGAAAAGGGGCAAATCCCTCTGTGCTTGGAGACACCTCAGAGCTGTGGGTGTGCAGTGGCTGATCCCTGCGGAGGGAGCATAGTGCTGGGGGGCTGATGCTTTCGGATGGATTTGGTGGGCAGGTACAAACCCAGGGGCACTGTGTGCAGTGGGCAGAAAGCCCAGGCTGCGTGGGATGCAGCTGGGGGGCTGGAGTGCCCACCATAGACAGACACTGGTCTCTGCATCTCCATGGCAGTGACAGCCCAGAGGGCAGTCAGTGGCTGAAGGCTCGTTGCTCTGCAGCCCCAGATCCCTCAGCAGTGGAGCTGTTGGAGCTCACTGGGCTGTCCCTGATGTTGTCATCGTTGGCCTGGGAACCAGGGGCTCATCTCTTAAGAGATGCTGAGCAACCTCTGCTAATGGCTGGAGATGGGCAAAGCAGGTCTTAGAGGAGCTCTTCCCTCAGAAAGGATTTCAGCCTCAGGTCTCCTGTTAAAGCTGTTCTGCTCTCCACAGGCAAAAGCTACTGTATTGCTTTATTCTTTGTGAGCAAGTGGTGAAATGCTTGGCAAGCAGACCATTTGGGGTCTGAAGGGCTGGAACAGTGCTCCATGGGGTTTGAATTTAGGTGTCTTCTGTTCCAGTGTCCCTGTCCTCAGGTGAATGGTCCCCATCCCAGCTGGCACATGGACTGACAGGACCTGCCCCAGACAACTCTCTGGATCAGGAGGCTTTGCTCTCAGCTCTTTTTTTCCCCTCCCTCCTATAGAATCATGGAATGACTCATCTTGGTTGTTAAAGCCCTTGAAGCTGCTGCAGTCCCAGCCCTGCCCTCACCTTGCCCAGCCCAGCACTGACCCACAGCCCTCAGCACCTCAGCCCCACGCCTTTGGGATCCCTCCAGGGCTGGGCACTGCCCCAGCTCCCTGGGCAGCCTGGCACAGGGGCTGACACCCCTCTCAGGGAAACAGTTCCGCCTCAGCTCCAACCTCAACCTCCCCTGGGGCAGCTGCAGCCCATTGCCTCTTGTCCAATCACTTGGGAGCAGAGACCAACTCCCACCTCACTCCACCTCCTATCAGGGAACTGTAGAGTGTGATACTGATACACAATCTCTAGAGAGAGTTGTAGAGATGTCTGTCCTCAGCCTCCTCATCTCCAGGCTAAGATCTCTCTTAACAGGCCTCCACTCCCTTGCAGCAGCTCCTTTATCCCATTGCCAGCCCCTGCCCTTGGGGATTAATTCAGGCAAATCTATTGCAGCTGCAGCTTCCTGCAAAGCTGCTGAGCCTGGGGGACCTGCTCTGCATTTTGTGGGGGGCCTTGGTCTGTATTTTGTGCTCACTCCCATCTCTCTCTCCCCAGCTGCCAGTGCCCATTGCTGTGTTCTTCCTGCTGTACAAGGAGAGGATGGTGCCATGTGCTGGGGGCAGCTCCTACCCACTGCTCTCGGCCGATGAGCTGGCGATGGAGACACGGCCCAGTGACAAGGACGAGCTCTCCACCACGGTACACAGACCCCACACAGCAGGAGGTGAGCTGGAGGCTCCTCTCTTGTGGGTTTGGAGGAAGGAGGAAGGGTGAGCAGGTGGGAGGGAAAGCCCTATTCCTGAGAGTGAAATCCATCATCTCTAAGGAGCAAACTCTCCACAAAGTGAATATAGTCCAGAAGTATCCCAACAGACAACCTGGTGTCCAGCTGCCCTTGAGTTAGACGGGATCACAACCCCTGAACCCCTGAGTCTCCTGCTGTTGGGATCCCAAGGCTGCTCTTTTCTCCAAGCTGTCCTAAAACTAACCCTGTGCCCCCAAGACGTTAAAGTCGTGCCCCTTCGTTTCTTTCCATTCTCAGTCAGGTTTTTGGCTGACTCCACTGACTGTTCAATTTCAAAGTGGTCACCACGCTGCAAAATGCTGGTTTCTGTGAATCTGAAGGGAATAGGGACAGAGCCCTTGTTGGACAAGTTAAACTCCAGCCATAGTTTGCTCCTGGACTTGTAACTACACTGTGTTTTGGGGACAACAGTAACATTGTTCTTTGCTACCCAAGAGAAACGTTGCCAGAGTAAATTCTTCTGCTAAACTGTAGTGAGTTTCAGAAGCAATCACATTTTAGGGTTGTCAGAGGAGTGTTTAGTGCTGTTACAGAAGAGATGGCTTTACCTGAGCAATAAAAGGGGAGTGTAGGGAATCCTCCAGGCTGGAGGCAGTTAGAGACATGGTGTCCCCAGGGGAGTGGGTTCTCTGGTGTCTGAGAAGGTTGTGCTCATCTGACAGCATTTCCCTTAGCTGACACACTGCTGGTTTCTTTCCTCAACCCAGCTGCCCATTTTCATACAACCCACTGGGGCTTTTTGTTCTTCAGATGTCCATCTTCCTCTTAAGTGCAAGTTGAAGTTAATCCTTGGAGGAGCAGGAAGGCGAGTGCCGACTGCTGCGATCTTTGGCAGGCACAGTCTGTGCTGGCAAAACCCTTCCTTCCCCAGAGCAGCAGGGAGAAATTCATCTTTGCCATGCAAGAGCAACTGTCTGACCTGCACAGTTCTCCAGGTGCCATTACCACCAGCCCTTTGCATGCCCCAGAGAAGGGTGAGGAGCTGGGAATTCCTGGGGTGCTGAGCCCCAGCTTCGGTTAGGGCTGTCACTCCCAGTGGGCTATTCAGAGGAAACTCTTTCCCAAAGAAGGCTTGTTTCATTAAATATCACTTCTCTGAGGGACATGAGCTATCCTGGGCAGGACTCTCCTGCGTGGTGGTACCAAAGGGCTCTGAGCATGAGTGCTATGGTTGGATAGGCTTGTTTGTATTGTCTGTAAGAATGGGGCCAGGAATACAGACCTTGTAAATGAGAAGAGCACAAGCAGCTGCAGTAAGAGAAGCAGCAAGTACCCTGGAGAGCCAGGATCCAGTCTGTGGACAAGTCAACCCATAAGCATATCCATCTTCCTTGTGAAAGTGTAGAGGTGGGTCAAGATAGAAGAGATGACAGCAGAGGTTTGCAGTGCTCCACCTTGTCCAGGGTCCTCTAAGAATCTCTGTCGTGCAGCTGAGCACAAAACAAATCCCCATTGTGGGCTGGCAACCACCCAGCCCCAGGGGGACCTTGCAGCTAAGTTTGCTTTGCATTGTTTTTCACCAGGTCATGATGACTTATTTAGCTGCTGCCAAAGCAAAAACTTCAGAGGGGCTTCTTACGCCTACTTCGCAGTCCACATCACTGGGGCTCTTGTTCTCTTCATGACTGATGGGATTGTGGTGAGTTCAGCTGATAGAGGGGTCTTGTCTGAGCACAGCCATATGGCTTTTCTTCCTTCTGAATGGCTTGTAACTTGCAGTGGGCTGGACCTGAGGGTCTCAAGGTAGCTCATTGGAAGCTAATGATAGTCAAGGCTGGAAACTGTGCCCTGCTTCTTGGGAGGGGTTTTGTGGCTTCTGTGTGTTGTTGCAGGTAGATGGCTGCTGATCTAGCAGCCAGTTTAGAGTCGTGACGTTGTCTGCTTGTACACAGTGGAGGTCTCTTCTTACCTTCATCTTAGAGGCAAGAACACCTTCATTTTCCTTCATAAGAAATGATTTTCCTTCATAAGAAATGTTTGATGGGTCTCCTGAGCCCTCAAAATCCAAGCTGAGAGCACCTTGGGGCCCTGCAGCACGTCCCTGAGTGGCATTTCTCTCCAGGCGAGCCAGGCTCGCTCTTGGCTGGCAACTTGCTGTTCTTTTCTTTTCAAATGTTTTTGTCTCAGCCTCCTCATGGTAAAAGAAACACTGCTGGGTCTTTCTAGGGCATGAAACAGGGTCCTGAAAGATGAGCAGGGTTACACAGAGGTGCTATCAGATGTGGGAACTTTCCAAGGCCTCCGTCGTCAAGGATGACCAGCTCCAGGTTCTGGATGTGCTGTGCAGTTCCAAAAGGACAGGCAGTCCTTAGGGAAGAGAGCATCTCTACAGATAGGAGCTTAGCATGCCTTTTACCTAGTAATGCTGTTAAGTCTTGCCCTTTTAAGAGAGTTTTTAGGAGAGCTTAAGTCCTCTATTCTACTTCTGGTGGAAGCCTGTCTCCAGCTGCAAAGCCTCAGGAACAATGTCCATTGGGATTTGGTAGCAAGTCTATAGGTGGGCTCTCCAGCACTCTCATAATGCTGTGAATCATGGAGGGACAGGGTGAAGCTGAAAGGTGCAGAGGCTGTGGGTGATCACATCTGCTTTGTGTTCCCTGCAGGGAGAGTACTCGGGCTTCGTGTACAGCTACGCGGTGGAAGAGCCTCTCTCCGTGGGCCATAAAGTGGCAGGTTACCTGCCCAGCCTCTTCTGGGGCTTCATCACCCTGGGCAGGCTCATCTCCATCCCCGTGTCCTACCGAGTGAAGCCAGCAACCATGGTCTTCATCAATGTGGTAAGGCAGTCTTTGCTGTGTTTTGCTTCCAGCTGCCTCCCAGCTGGGTTTGGTTTTGATGTGACCCATCTGCACTGGGCCTTGCTCTGCATCACCCTGAGAGTGCAATGGCTTCTTTGCACGCTTGCAGCTGAGACAACCTGATGGTACTGCTTTTCTGAGCCCTTCAGTTAACCTAATGTTAGGTTTGTGAAAGCACCTCATGAAGTTATCTGCCAACCTTATTTACTTTGCACACTGTCTTGTCTGGCCATGCCCTTCCCACAGCTAACACAGGGGCCTTAAATTCCTTGGGAAGGCCGGAGAAGACAGTAAATTTCTCTGTGGTGGCTGCCAGAGAAACCAATGGGACATGAGGCTGCTTGAATTAAATGAAACACCTTCACTTGAAGAAAGAGGAAGAAATCCTTTAAGGATATGTAAGACAGATGCAGTAAGGAAGGGCTGGACAACAGGGAGAGAGTTGTTCCCATTTCCACTTCTTATGAAGAAAAGATGAAAGAAGTGAGAAAGCAATTCACAATTTTCATTTACCATTCACATTCACCATTTACAGTTTCTTCAAACCAGAAGCTCTTTTGGCAGCAAGTTTCATGGTTCACGTTGCTCAGCCAAGCACATGTAAGAGGGTGGTGAGGGAACAGGAGTGCTGCTTCCAAACTGGGATGTTTTTCAAACTGGACCCCGATAGCTGCAGCCAAATTAAATGCAATTATGTTAGAAAGGAGTGTAATCTCCTTTGGCACAGAGTCATTGCTTCCCTGGGAGCAGGGAAAGCTCAGCATCAGCAGATCTGTCTCAGGTGTCTGATAGGAGCAGTACTCAGGTGCCTCCTTGATGTGTACTGTTGGCTTCATCACTTGTCTGAGCTGCACAATTGCTCTATTAATGACTTTAGCAGCTGCTGGAAGTTGGAGAGAAGAGGGAATAGCCTCCAGCTTTGAGTGGAAGCTTTCTCACTTCCCTTCACAGGCATTGCTAGTAGTGTCCCCCAAGCACTAAACTCCCTTTGACTGACATGGAGCCCTTTGTGCAGTGCCCACTGGTTGCTTCAGCCGTGTGCAGAAAACCCCCACCAGCTCCTGTCAGGCGTTTACAGCCTCGCAGCAAGCTGCAGATTGAATTCTAGTCCTTAAGAGGTGGAGTGGTGATTTCGGAGCTCCCTCTGCTGACTCTGTGCTGTAGCGAACCTCTGCCTCTTGGCTTTACTGATCCTTGTGCACTACAGCAAGGCCGGGATGGCTTCAATTGAGCTGGCTCTTTGCCTTTACTGCTGTGACTGCTGTCTGAGCAGTGACTGAGTGAATTCTTTAACTTACTAGTGATTGAGGCGTTGCAATATGAAGCAGCAATGCTGTTGTACTTAAAGCTGCAGAGGAAAAGGTATTTTTTTCGGATACAACCTTCAGCCTCTACCTGATGAAGCTGATGCTCAGGTACCAAATTCTGGCCTGTATTTTATGTGACTGGTTGCTTCAGGTTTCCAGGGACTGTCACGTGTTTCAGTATAGCTGAGTCTCTTTTTCTAGGCTATTTCCCACAAAATAGAAACCAACCTAGAGCCTACTGCAACTCAGCACTTACCTCCTGACTCTGTTGTGTGTTGGTCACAGGTTGGAGTCCTGATAACCTTCCTCCTGCTCCTGATCTTCTCCTACAGCGTTGTCTTCTTGTTTGTGGGGACAGCATCTCTGGGTCTATTCCTCAGCAGCACTTTCCCCAGCATGCTTGCCTACACTGAGGACATCCTGCAGTACAAAGGTGAGCAGGGATTCAAGAGCTCACATACCATCACATCTAGCAGCTCCTTCCCTCTTCAGGTATGCCTAGGAGGCCTGGAACAAAGATCTGCTTTTGAATCCAATGTTTATTCAAGCTTGTAGTCTGAAAACCGGACTGCACAAATCCTGGCTTCAGTGTACTAATAACTTCTAGAGGCAGAAGTTCAGGCTGTTCTTGGTTTCCTGCAGCTTTAGGGCTCTCAGGAACTGACTAGAATGTCTGCTTTAGAGGCTTAGAGGGAGCTAGTTTTGGAAACATCCAGATGATCAGTGAACTGAAAATGCTCATGTCTGGCCAGCTCTTACAGCAGGTCTCTGCCAACCTCCATCTCTGGGCCAGTGATACAGAAGAAGGAAAATCTTCCTAGCAAGAAGCAATATGACAACAGAGACAAATGGCAGGAGCAGGAGATGGGGTTTTGGCTTAAACTGTTCCCTCTCTGCACTGGTGCAGGTTAGAAAGGGGCATTCTCAGTACTAGATGGGAACATAACATTAAGGATTTGCAAATCTTGTGTGGAGAGATCCACAAAAGGGCAGTTTAAAGAAGCTGCAGGCTGATCCTGCTGGCAGTTTCACCTGATCCTTGGCATGTTTCTTTGCAGGCTGTGCCACAACTGTGTTGGTGACCGGAGCTGGAATTGGAGAGATGGTCCTGCAGCTGCTGGTGGGGTCGGTAAGTGCCAAAAACTGAGGGCAACTGCTGGGAAAAAAAGCACTGCAGGACCCTGTTGTTATCAAACAGTGAAGCTCCTGCTGAATAGTAATTAGGTGTTTGAGTGCTCTGATGACATACCTTGTTCCCTTTTCTTCCCCCCCTCCTCCAATTGCAGATAATACACGATCAGGGCAGCTACAGTTTCCTGGTCTGTGGGATGATCTTTGGAGGTTTGGCCTTTTCCTTCTACGCTTTCCTCTTGTTTTTCCACAGGATGTACCCCAAGCCCCCATCAGGTAAGAAAGCAACAGCACTCAGCCCTGCTTTATAATGAGAGGAAGAGTGGCATATGCATCAATACACAACCAGGGTGCAGCACTTCAGCAAAATGCAAGGAAATGTTTCTTTTAGTGCTGCTTCCTGACCCCTTTTCCTGCTTTGACTTGCCCACAAAGCCTTGGCAGCCACAGCTCAGGGTTTGCTTTCTTTTCTGTTGGAGAAGCAAGGAAAAAAAAAGTAGGAAGGGTCTGTGGATGTCATGGTTTAACCCCAGCCAGCAGCTAAACAGTTCGGAGAGGAACCACAAAGCACATGGGATGCTGGCTGGGAAAGCACCACAGTGCTGCTGTAGAGCTTGGCAGGGGTAAGACCTCCTAGCACAGGCTGCACAAGCCTCCCTGGCTAGAATCCAGACAACAAGTGGGTCTGTCATCCAAAGGCAGCTGCCAAGCTCTTGAGAAAAGCCTTGCTGAGGACAGATTCCTCTTACTGATAGCAGCTGCTTTTGGCTTTTGAGCACCTTGTGTAAAAGGAGCAAAAAACCTTGTGAAGGGCAGCAAAACTTGTGCAGGTTACAGCAAGTGGAGGCCTTTCTTCCATGTTTAGCCAAGTGTAGTGGTGATAGAACAGCCACATCCAAGACTGGGAGAGCACATGCCCTTTCCCTTAAAGCTCAGTAAGATGACAGTACCTTCAGCTGAAGCATCCCATGTCCATTCCGCAGATGACGTGGCCTCGCCTGACAAACCAGCAGTAACAGAGGACACAGGACAGTACCAGCGCTGAGGAGGTGGCTGAGCCCTAGACAAGCAATAAAACAACACTCAATTAAGCATTACTGTTAAGGATGATTTCACATTTAATGACTGAATCATGCAAGTTTTCTGCAATCAGACAAAAACAACCCAAACAACCCCAACAAAGCACGTGAGATTGGGTGAGAATGGAGCAAACAGCCTGGAACACTGCGTCAAGCCAAGCACAAGCTGCCCCTGTCACGTGTGCCAAGCAAGGAGACCATGCCCAACTCCCCCTGTGGCTGAAAGGGGATGATGGTTACTCCTGGGATTGAGCTTTCTTGCCAGTGCAGGATGGAGGGTGGGAAGGAAGAGGGGTGTCTCTGTTCCTACGTAAGACAGAGTGCGTCCCGGCTCCATAGCTGAGCTGATTTGTGTTTCCTTTTGGCCTGTCCCGTGCAGAAACTCCCAACTCACAGCACAACACAACACTTGGGATTTCACAGCACAACACTTGGGATTTCAAGTCATTTGGGTCTTTTTTGGTGCAACAGTGACTTGAGTACGTGTCACCTCCATGTATGATGCTTCCAAAGGGGACAAATGACACAAAGGGTAGGACTTTTCCCTCCCCACCCCTTTCCCCAAGCAGCCAGGACCTCTCTGTCTTCTTTGCACAGTTGATTCTCTGCTGTGACACCTCAGATGTGTCCCCTGAGACAGTGTCTCACTCAGCATGCAAAGGGCCTCTTGATTATTACAATCATCAGCTTGCTTTTTTTGTTGTTGTTTTCTCCCTTGGGTTTTCTTGTTCCTTTCAGAATCCAGAATGAGTTGTGCTGGTTTGTTTTGCTTTGTCACTAGTTCAGCTGCTCCAGGTGCAGTGTCTTCAAGGGTGGTTTTATTCCTAGCTTCCCAGTTGAAGCTTTCACAGAGGTATTTTGGGAGCCAGCCTCCAGCTGCTTAATCTGTGCAATACTTATTAGTAAGAGGTGCCTTGTGTAAGGTACTCTCATCCCCCAGCATGACCTATTGCAAGCCATGAAGAAAGGATTGGCTTTACATCTATTTCTTCAGTGAGTGATTGGACATGTACTTTTTTTGCTTTACCTGCTGTATGTGGATGTACATATGTATGTGTGTATATAAAGCAGTGTTTAATTAAAGGTGATTGATTGCTATTCTCAGCATGTCTGGACTCAGGTAACTGCAGCTGTTTCTGGCCACAAGTCTCAGCTACCACCTTCACCACTTTTAGAGCTTTCAACCTCAGATTGACTCTAACAAACTGTTTTTCCAAGCAGTGGATTTTACCTTCCATAACCCAGCCTCACAAGCTCCCACAGGTGGCTTCTGTAGAGTCTCAAGAGAGTAGACTTGTTGAATTGACTTTGTGTATCTAAAGCTGCAGGCAGCCAATGCAGGAAGGAGGAAACTGGAGTTGAATTTTGGGCTGAAACTCCTCCAAGGACTTGAGGAACCCTCCTGCCTCACTGCCAAGTGCAGGATGTGCTGTAATTCTCTCTCACACCACGGGATGCCACTGTTACTCTACTTGAGACATCCAGGATGGAAAAACTGTGTACTTCAAAACCCATTGCAGAAAAAACACCCTCAGTCTGTCATAATAGAGCCCTCCCACCGTGACAGGATTCTCTCCATCCCTGTACAGAGGAACAGGCTGGGGTAGAGGGGCTGGAAAGCTGCCTAAAGGGAAAGGACCTTGAGGTGCTAATCAATAGCAGCTGAACAGGAGCCAGCAGAGTGCCCGAGGGGAAAGAAGACCAAAGGCATCCTGGCTGGGATCAGCAGTGGGGNGAATGACAGGACCAGAGGCAATGGGCTGCAGCTGCCCCAGGGGAGGTTGAGGCTGGAGCTGAGGCAGAACTGTTTCCCTGAGAGGGGTGTCAGCCCCTGTGCCAGGCTGCCCAGGGAGCTGGGGCAGTGCCCAGCCCTGGAGGGATCCCAAAGGCGTGGGGCTGAGGTGCTGAGGGCTGTGGGTCAGTGCTGGGCTGGGCAAGGTGAGGGGAGGGCTGGGACTGCAGCAGCTTCAAGGGGCTTTTCCAACCAAAACACTTCTAAAATGAAATGAGTATGAAACAGTAGAATGAGGGAGGTTATTTTGAAGGAAGCCCAGTCACATTATATACTGTGACACCAGACACTGTCAGCTATGAAACTGTCCTATATCCTCACAGATTGGTAACAGGGAGCTAAATTCTATTGCCAGAATAATGTTCTCCTCAGAGATGCACTTGAAAATTCAAACCTCTCCTTTGCTGTCAGCACAAGATACAGAATGGAGCTACTCACCCAAGGAAACTCTCACCAGAAGGGAATGGTACTTTATTTGACAAAAAGACCATGCAGCACTGTAATTGCCACACCAGCCCCTCCAGTTCTGTCTCTGCAGGGCCACAAATCATCTCCAGGCCTGTGAACCCAGCACCTTTAGCACCCAGCAAAGCTGCCCTGCAGCTGTAACTTTCCATTTCCTCCACTGAAGGGAAACAATCCAAAGAGCAGAAACTTTGTTAAAAATATTTATTTAAAAAAATAACAATTGTTTTGCATGTCTGGTTGCACATAACCATGAACATATGATTGACTTGAATAATCTGCTACAATGCTTTTTTGTTTGTTTTTTTTTCTTTTCTTTTAAAGCCAGCTTGCATTATACAAAGCAAATCTTGTCAGTCCTTACACAAAATAGTTTCACTATTCCCACCCTGTGTTTATAAAAGATTGCAATATATATTGGAGTTGATTTCATTATTCTTTCTCCTTTTTGTTTTTTTTTGCACAAAACTTGAAGCAATACAAAAGTCACCTGATTCCTCAGGAAAGAACCTTGGTGATGTTTGAATAACACAACTGCCAGTGCCAGGCTGTCGGGTTCCGAGTGCCAACCTCTTCCCAAGTGGAAGTTGTTGCATCTCTGAATTTCGCCTCCAGAATTGTATTCAAACCTGAAATGTGTTGCAATAACTGCATATCTAAGTCCATGAGACTTTTTGGTTTTTGAATCTATTAACAAGTTGAAGGTCTTCCTAATGTGTCTTGGAAGGTTCGATCAGAGCAAATTTAGTAACACTGAACAATTACTGAGAACTTTGGCTGTTTAGGTACTTGCATCACATATCAGCATATTCTTGTCTTTCTTGTACAAATAAAAAAAAAAAACCAACCCCACAATGGCATTAAGATAAGTCTTATTAGAAGGTATTCTTTTCAAAGAGAAGTTGGACTGAGAAGTTACTCTCTTCCAGGCAATGCTCAACCCAACTGTAATGAGGGCACCGAGGCGGTGTGGAATTACAGTTGTCTCTAAAAGCCTGTGGCTAAGAAAAAGTCTCCAGTGTAGGAAGTTAAGACAACTCACTACAACATAACTTGCTTTGTCTCTTGACTTGGTACTATATATATCTATTTATAGCTATATATATATATATATAAAATGCAGTTCTGTTCTGGAAAGAGTAACTGAAAATGTTACCTCTGCTGCTTTCAATAAGATTTCGACCACTGATGGTTCTCTTAAATTACAAGAAAGTCAAATGGAATCCAGAGTTCCAAGAGTCAGTTAAAACTGCCAGGAATGTCTGCTTGGTCTGCCCCAAAGCTCAGGTGTCAGGATCGCTGTGGTTTATAAACAACAGTGCAGACATCACCTTGTTGATTTGCAAAGAACCCGGGTTAAGCTGAACATTCAATTGAGGAGTAAACACTGAAGGCATCAGAAAGTCACTTTCCAAAACAGATGTGCACTTTAAAAATGAAACAGAGCATGAGCTGTCACACATGACCCCAGCTGGTGAGGGTGCTCTCTAAAAGTTAACTTCAACTTCCAGCCCCTGACTCGCTGAGCCTTTAGAGAAGCTGCAAAGCCCAACTTCGCAGCTGCTGCAAAGTGAGGCCAATTGCAGTGAAGCCAAGAGCTCTCTTCTGATTTACAAGCTCCTGGCAGAGGATTCACATCTGCCAGCAGCTCGCTCAAAGATGCTCAGAATTCCCAAGGCCGAGTCTCACGCTAGTTAGCGATCCCTCTTCAGCATCATTTCAGCTCCAGCTTCATCCCAGCTGCCCTCACACACACTGGCAGAGACAACCACTGACCTCACCGTGCATGGTGCTCAAATAGTCCTGTTTATTCATCTCTATGATTAAGAATATACTTCTCAGCTATAAAAAACAGAGAGGATTGGGGGGGGGGGGGAAGGATAAGCATTAAATGTGCTACTGTACTTATCACAAAACACTGTGACGTACATAAGGCCATCTGGTAACACTGCAACAGAATACAAACAAGATCTGTTTCTTTTTAAAGGGAGTTTTAGAGCACAACTTTGCTATTTCTCTTTTGCAAACTACAATGAATCATCTCAACCCTGTTCACAGAGAATTCACGTTAAAACTAGTACATCATATCTATAAAACTCTGTGCAACTGAACAACAGCAGAACAAAAAGTCAACACAAGTCTATAAAAGCAGTTCTCAAAGCCTGAAGATTGTTTTTCTTTAAGACATGCTAGTCAAAAAAAAAAAAAATAAAAGAAACCCACAACAACATCTCAAGGAGCCCAGAGCAAAGCCAGGTATTGTAAACCCACTCCCACCCCACCCCCAGCACACAGCACGCACTAGGAACCATGCAGAGGCCGTCCTCAAAGCCATCCTGTGTTCAGGAAAAATAAACAAAGAAAATAAAGCCCAAACAACAATAACAACAACAAAAAAATAAACCCCAACAGCTTCCAGTTATCAGTCCAGCACTGCTGCATGTGCTGCTCAAGGACTGTAAGGGCCTCCGAGCACAACGCCTGCCACCCTCTCTCTCCTCTCCTCCCTGCGCTGCTCAGAGTTCATTCAGAGTCTCCATTACAGACCTCTTGTTTTCTGAAGGTTCATAATTATCCTGTTATACCTCCTTGCCAAAAAAAAAAAAACCTCAACCCAAACACCCTGCTTTGAGATGAAAACCTTCATGGTCTCAATGGAGAAGCAATGGTTTAATGTAACAAAGGAATCCAAACTTGTTCCGTGAACATAAAGCTACTGAGACACAACGTTTAAGACACTTTTTGTTTTTGTAGCAGATGTGGCACACACAACCATATCAAATGCATTTCAAAATAACCTTTGGCAACTCATTAGTCCACACTGTGGTGTTTTGAACATTAAATAAAAACCAAACCAACAAAGCAAGCCCTCGAAAAAAAACCTCCCCAGCGTGTGCAAAACATGGAGAAAGTGGCAACTGCAGGGTGCTGGAGCTGCTCAGAACATCCACTGGCAGTGGTATTTAAGACAAACCTGGAAGCCAGAGGCTGTAATGACCCCAAATCCTCGGGCAGTGAGCGTGTGCACACAGCTGTTATCACGTGAAGAGAGCTACTCCAGTCTCAGTTACATGGTGCATCTAAAGAAGAAGGTTTCAGCTCTCAAAAGGTGCCTTTTATCAGATGGCTGGAATAGTTCTGCAGTCAAAGTCTTCTACTACACTCTTTGGGAGGAAGAGGTAAACAACATGCAATTCTAGTCAGTTTTCCTCTTTTGTTTTGGTAGAATCATTTATATGAAGCAAACATCTTGCTGTCCCAAAAGGGAATAACATTAGCACACACATTCAAGACAAAGCATTGGGCCCTGCCCAGCTTTCTTACCTTGTAGGTCACATTTTGGTTTTGTTTGCAAAGCAGGGTTATAGGTCAGCAAAGCTGCATCCTCCAAAACCAACAATCAACGTTCTGCAGTGAATACATTCTCCCTTATTTTTGTTTGTTCTTCACACAAAGGCAAAAAAAAACCCCACATTCCTCAGTTGGAGATCCATGAGACAGCCAAAGGCAAAGCTGAATCTTTCTGCTTTAGATGGCACCAAGACAAAGAATTGCAACAGAAGGCCTGCAGATGCAGGAATAGGGCAGCACTGCCAGAGCTGCAGCTTTGTAGCTTCTGTATGATATCCTGACAACTAAAAGCAGGTTATGGAGAAAAAAAGAATTGGTTCTAGTCACAAAAATCCTTCTCTGTCCAGAATCAGCTTTTAGGAAGGGCTCTCACAGCCATTACTGCTCACTCACTCAAAGTGGAATGCTGTGTCCACAGATGTCAAAGCCTTTTGCAGTAAGAGCCCTGAAGGACTGTGTGAAACAACTGCTACTGCCTTTTATCTTTTAATCTTCACCCAACAGCCTCTGATTTCAGCAGATCAACTTCAGCACATCACACATTAACCACCGCTGGAGCTTGATGGCGACAGCCAAAGGCTTCCACATTAAGCAGATCTGCTACTATTGTTTAGACCAAACAGCAGCCATTGCCAATTACTGATCAATTGAATTCAAACCAAGCCATCAACAATTCCTGTTTAGGCAAGACACCTCTTTAAAACACCTCCAATAGCTTCTAAGCGTGACTGCAGTTCTAATGGATTTTCAACTGATCTGCCAAGCGTAGGATCCTGTGGGGCTGGGGCTGTTTTGTTTGCAATACCACCCTCTGTGATCATTAAGACAAAAGAAACTATCCATAGCCAGGACCTCAGAGGTCAGAAGGTACATCTAATTTCTTAAAGAAGAGAACTGAGGAACAAAACAGAACAAAATCATTCTGGACACTCCAAACCCAAACATCAAGTTTTAAAATACAAGTCAACTTTGACAATGTTCCTTAACTACTGAAGTAGTTAATTTGCAGAGCTGACAATACCAAGATAGCCTCTTGATACAACACTGAGATGTGTCTTGTAAACAAATACGCATTAAAAATGGAAGAGGTTAAATTGTCTAGTAAAACATGAATACATACAAAAAAATGCTATAAAACAGTAGCAAAAGGGAACTAAAAGATATATGAATAAACCAAGGGTAGCCAACAGACTAACAGAACTCTAGGTTTTGACCTCAGCACTAGAAAAAATGCTACAGAAGTGGGTCAGAACTCTGTCCCTGTGCTCACCTGAAGCTACCTCGCTCATCCCAGCTTAGCCTGCAGAAGTTCTCCCATGAAAAGCTGGTGTGGTAAGGGGATCTGACGCTAACGCACCTCACTGCACGTTGAAAAGCCGTGTAAAGGAACGTAAGCTGCCTTCACTAGGGTTAAAATGAGAGCTACAGAAAACGAGGAGAAGCTGTTTGCTGGATAGCTGAGGTTTGAAAACATACCAGAGGGAGAAATTATCCCAAACAAACCACCTTTCATATTGTAATGCATGCTCCATGCTACCAAAGTATGTGAGTACTGAAGCCTTAGGATGCTCCTAAGTTAAAACAATGAATTCTCAAACTCAAGGAGTTCTATTACTTCCTGCCCTACTGCAGAACACAGCTTGAATGTGCCAAAGACAGTGCATAGGAATTACATTCAGGCATCACTGCTGAAGACTGACTTCTGAAACAAGGATCTACACCGAAGCTGCTGTTAAGAACAACAACAACCAAGAACCAAACCAACTTTCCTCCATTGCCCTCATTACTAAGATCACACTCCCTGAAAACAGGTAAGGCAGAACAGGTATGGTTCTCTAACCTCAGGGGATCCTGAACACATTTCTGCTTTCCATGGATTGTTTCTGCTAGCAGCACGTGTTGCTACTGGCATCCTGACAGCTCAGGATCTCACCAAAAAGAAGAGCCAGACAGAGCACACCCAGCAACAGCAGTGCAAACTCTCCAGCTCTGCAGTGCTATCACACAGCAGCAGTGACACGTACAAGAGATTTCCAGAAGCACGACAGATGTTCAGCTTCTGTCCTCATCCAGTCCACCACCACCACCGTGGCTACTTCAGCAACACCAACTGGAACATAAGAAATTGTTTCTGTAATGCTGCAATGAGTAATTTTTCTAAACCAACAAGGTACTACTCCCATACAACAGACTGTTACCAGGATAATGAAAAGAGAGATTATATTAACCCCATACCTGCCCTACACTAAAGTAAAAACAAGTTGTGACGAGCTGCAAAATGCTCTTGAAGTGAGCCAGTGGAGCACCAGCAATTCACAGAACCAAGCTCAGTCAGGAATGTGACCCAAAAAAGCTGGCAGTTATACACTTGTTAGTAAATATGTGTTTAATGAGGCAGCATATATACAAGATAATCATATTACCTTAAGTGACCTGAAAGTTGCCATGGAGAAAAGGCGAGCAAGGCGCTCCTCTCTCCCCTCCTCTCCCCTTTCAACCTGCTTTCCCAACTGCCTCCTGAGATTATAATCCTGTACAGGACATACTTTCCTAGGCAGGTGCTTAAGAAGCAAAAGCAATCACCTCCTTAGTGCTATCTGTCAGGAAGCTGGCCATCACCAGCTTGAAACCAACTCGGACAAGGCTGCATTTTCATACTCACTTTCTCTGCAGGAGGCATTCCCGAAGGTGAATGTGTGTCTCCACCAGCTATGGCAGTGCAATCTTAAAGCTGCTTGGAGAAGAGCATGAAATCAGGCCAAGCACAACTGACAGGCTACGTTAGCATTTGGTTCTCCTGCATATCTATGCATGAAAGTGATAAAAGTTTACAAATAATTAAGTGCATGTGTGCACACACACAACTTCGAAACAAATAAACTTGGCTTTTCTCCATAGGGGACAAGGAAAGGGAAGCAATTAAATTGCAAGTCTTTAGTGCTCATTAATCATTTTTTTCAACTCTAATCCTAGTCTGCAATGTTGCTCTCCAATCCACACGCTTTGGTGGGCATCAAATTGGCCAACCTAAAACAACCATTAAAAGTGCTGCTATTTATATATAGCTCTATATATATTTTCTAAAGCAGACTCATCATGCAAAGCAGAAAATTCCAGGTGCCTGCTCTTAATTATGATCTGCAGCTTGCTTTCTGCATTTAAAAAAGAAAAAGGTCAATATTGCACATTGTCATTTTAAGAGCTGCTGGCACAGGAACTTTTATCCTGCATCTGCTGATGTCTAAAACACAAAGCAGTTATTTATGCCTCTTGACATAACCCAACAGGAAGACAGTTCACTCCATGAGCTCACTCCCTGCCATCTCCACCTAAAGAAGGCATTCTCTTTTCTCCCACCTCCCAACAGGCAGGGGACTTTCTGGATGAACAATGCCCAAAAAGCAACTCCATCACAACCCCCTGTCTCGGGTGTCAGGAACATCCCAAGTGGTTTATGTATTTCAATGCTAGGATATAGAAAGATAATGTCACTGCAGTAAATGAAGTCTTGGGTATTGTCACACCCTTGAAAGTGAACTCAGAGTCTGCAAAAGTGGCAAAAGGAAAACTCTGGAAAGCTTGAGTTCCCCACTTATCCATGAGACAGGTGTGATATATACAGCGTGCATCAGCTCCTCCTGCTGGAAAGGGACAGTCTTCCTCTGCTCATTCAAACTTTGAAGACAGCCTGTGAGGATGCCAAAGGAATGAGATGGTCTCCATCTAGCAGGTAGTTTATGGAGAAGATTGTCTTATGTCACCAACTCAATGCACACAGTAGCAAACAGAAGTTGCTGCCTGACATCAGATGCCCAAAGTGGAAGGGCACAGGCCACGGCATCCAGCGTCTGAGGAGCCATGAAAGGAGCCTCTCTCCTTCATTCCTCAGTTCTCTTAAAAGGCCTCCTCGAGTATAAAAACCTAACTACAAATTCCATTTCATGAGTGCTTCAAATGGCTCTAGAAACCAATCTTGTATTAATACAAACACACACATGGCCACCAAGAAAAGGAATGCAAGCCCAAATGTACAACGAGGCCGTGGTACCCCTCTCAGCTCACTGTACACACTGAGCATAACTTATTTTGGGACTGAGTGCTTCCACAAGTTTAAAAAGCAATAGATCCAATGCAAAACTTGAGTTAGGAGCTGGTAGAAGAGCTTCTGCTCTTCAACTGTGGGAAGAGAGCAGTAACACCTCACACTCAGACGTTACTGTGCTCACCCACTGCTCAGGTCTGAAGCTCCAGCATCAGGCAGCAACCTCACCAAACACAGACACACCCTCAAAAACCACATGTGTAAATCCACCATCGTGCTCATCTTCCAGCAGTGAGATTACAGGCTTTGTAACAGGCCTCTGGCACAAGAAATGTTTGGACTTCAGCATTCGAACCTTCTGAGAACTGAAAGGAACTAATCCCACCGTTCCGTTTGTCTGCAGACCTTGCCTCCTCACCGAAGGGAGGGCATGGAAGCATCCAGAAGCCAGCCAGACCACTCCTCTGAGGGGCTGGACTGCCAGTATACAAATGCCATTCAAAAATTTGTCCTGTTATGTCAGTAACACAATCATTGAATATCCCTTGAAAATTTCTCCCTGCAAAAAGACAAGATGTTTTTTTACAGCAGAAAAGACACGGGCTGTTTTGTTGCTGCAGAAGTTATCAGGCCCCAAAGGCAAAGCTGAGTGCACACACCCCTTTTCCAAGCATTTCCTGAAATGCCAGCTTCCATCATGATTAGATTTTCTTCTTGCCAAGCACAGGAAGCAGGAGAACAGAGGGGTTTTCCCAAGAGTCACTGAGGAAAGACTTCTCCGAGACCGTGCACTGCAATGGGTGCAGACTCAAAAGTTACTGCAACACCAGCTGAAAACTCCCTTTTGACCATAGTGAAGTCTTCCAAACCAAGGAGGGAAGAGAAGAGACTGGAGCTGCAGCTCCTATTAAGGCGTTTGCATATACATTCCCAACCTGGGTCTTCAAAAAAAAAAAGGGCATTTTGCAAAAAAGGGTGGTTTGATTTGGGAATGGCAACAACTGGGATTGTTGACAATCTCTGTGGAATTAGAAACTGCTCATTTAAAAAACATGATTCAATGTTAAGTGTCATTATCTTTTTCCCTTGCTTGCCAACTTGTCCTTTCCATGAGTTTGTGTGCTATGTCTTCTGTAAATCAGGGGAAAATGGGCCAGGGGTAGAGGGTCCATCCAGTCCAGACAGGGTAAATGGGCCATGACTGTTCAGCACTGATGGAAACTAAGAGACAAAATAAAGATTATTAGGGAAGAGGCCATTTTAGTTTATCACTTCTCTCACATTTGTGCATGTAGAAGTTCCCTCTGGGAACAAAAAAAACAAACCCAAACAAAGCCCAACAAACCAAAACACAACAAAGAAAAAGCCTCAAAAATGTCACAGATTCTTCTTGGCTTCCCCCAAGGAATTGATTCGTTAAATGCTTTTGCATCCCAGACTGCAGTGACACTCTGATTCTAACCAGTGTCACCAGCAGCACCCAGGCTGGAACCTCTGCTCTGGGCACAGAGGAACAGTCCTAAACTAGTGACTAGGGCACAGTCCTAAACTAGTGACTTTAACACAGGTTGTTGGGCAACCATGGTCCAAATTGTTCCTCAGTTAATTATCAGCTATTTATAAAGAATAATAAAAACTGTCCAGTGTGTTTTCAGACCTAGTTGTTTATTCCCTATCCTCACAGTACATATAAGCTACTTCCTTCATCTCCATGGAGATGACAGATATAAACCCAAAAGACAACTAGTTAAATTTTACCCTTTGCCTAAAGCAGACTAACAACAGATGTGGTTATTCCAGTTCCAAAGTGGAAGGTGAAGGAAGAGCACAAGTCATTACAAATAAATGAGATGGGGTTTTTTTTTTAATGTAGGGGACTTTTTCCCCCCTCCTTCTGCATCAGTTAAACATAAATATTTATTAAAAACAGAGAAGCTGAGAATTACCAAACAACAGAAGACAGAAGAACACAGAGATCATGTAGAGCTGTGCTACTCATTGGCACAGAGATCAACGTCTTCTTACTAGTGATGAGCTTTTAGCTCATGTCTTTCAACAGAAGAGACTGTTAAGAAATGACTAAATCAACCAACACAATAGCAAAAATTGTTTTCCAGGTAAAATCTCAACCAGTGAAGGACATGAATGACACACCTAAAAAAAAACCCCAATCTGTATCTCTAACTACAGCACAGGCTGCTGTTAATTTACATGTCTCAAACACCAATATTGACTGAAATAAAACTGGGTAAATAGTGACATTAAATGCTCTCAAAACATGGTACAGAAAGTAGAAAGCTCACTATTTTGCTTCTACATCAGCTATTTGGGCTAAGTGATTCCTGCAGGTCTAGTGAGGAAGGTACTGAAAAGCATGGAGAGATGGGCTAAACTTGCTGGAACTTACCTGAAAGAGTGTATTAGCACCTTGCAACCTTGCAGGACTGAGAGGAGCAACGGGGCTGAGCGTACTCCAGAAGTGAATACTGGAGAGCAAGGGACTTGGAGTCAGCAAGATGGGAGTCTGCAAAACACATGAAGGCAGTCAGCTGTGTGAAACCTGCACTGAGCAACACACAGCACACGGAAATCCAGCCACAACCATCTCAGCTGCAGGGTCCAAGCTTCAGGAACTCTCATTCCCTCCTTCCACCTCCTCCTGCTCCCTCCAAAGCCCAGAGCAGCAGCAGCAGCCATCCTGCTCTCTCTCCCCTCTCTTCCCAAGAGCTGCCAAACCCTGCTGTAACCTCCAGCAACTCTGCTCCTCCCACGATTCAGCACTGAGCGAGTGAGTCCAGAGAACTCAGCCCATGGAGGTACAAGGAGCAGGCAGTGGGCAAACACACAGCCTTGGGTGACACTGGCAGCATCAAGACACAACAAAAGACATTTACATTCAGCTTCTGAATATAGCCTGGATGTTCCAGCTTCACTGCCCAAACACTTCTAAAGGTGCCAAGAGAGAGACTTGTGTTTTTTTCCTCCCATCTTCAGCCATTTCAGTTTTCAATCAGCAGTTTCCCTACAGTTTTGCTTGAATTCCAATTTATTACAGGAAGGAGATTAAATATATGCAGAACAATTTCACAGCTCAGTTGGAGTGGGTTCTCTTCCAAATTTTCCACAAGGCATAAAAGCTTTCCTTTCCCACACAAAGGTAACAACCAAATTAAGCAGCTGTTCTTATTGCTGTCAAGTCACAATACCCTGGGCCTTAAGTGAATGCCTATTGAACCAAACAGGAGAAAGCTGCTGAACAGACACCTCTGTGGGTCTCTTTGTTTTTAAAGGATCTTCGGAATCAGCCTGAAGGATAAGGGCAGGGTTTGGGGTTTTTGAAATAATTCAGTATCACCCTGGCAAGATTTACAAAGGATCCTGCTGGTGCTGGTTTGGGTTTTGCCTGCACATGCCACAGCTGTACAGACATGTATGGCTGCCATACACACTTGGGCACATTTTGGGGTGGAAGCCAATACCAGTTATGAATAAAGTTTCTGTTTTGTAAGAAAAATGTGAACGGCATCTCAAGTTTCAGAACTCAAAATACAATCTACTGACTATTCAGTTTCCACTTGTCTTCCCTTACAGGTTTAAAATATAACATAACCAGTATTGTTACTAAAAAAAAAAACACCCACCAAAACCCAACAGGAAAGGGAATTAGGTTACCTGAGAGAAAAGTGCTGGAGTAAGAGAAGCAGTTGGGAGAGAAGGACTCAGAATCCCCAGTGGACTTGGATCGCTGCCTGTAATGACAAGAGTAGGAGCCAACTCCAGCCCTTTGGGTTTTTTAGATCTGGAGAGGTGATTGGCAAATTCCTTTTCCAGTACGGATGAATCCTGCTCTTTGGGCTCTGGGGATTGATGCTGAAGGCTCTGAGCCTGCTCCAGCTGCTGAGAAGCCACGGATTCTATGTCCGTGTCAATGTCCAGGTCAGGATTGGAGCTCAAGGGCGGCGATGGGGGCGTGGAAGGAACCTGGAGAGTGGGAGATACTGAAGATATGGGTGGAGTGGGGGTGAAGCTGGTGGTTAAGTTTGGCAAAGGTGCTGGAGCTTCAGGGACAGTTAACTTGGGTAGAACAAGCGTCTCCAAGGTCTGGAGAGTTTCTTCTGATCCCAAGGGAAGCGAGGACGTGGTTGAAGTGGCAGAAGCAGTGGAAGTGGCAGAGATGGTGGAAGTAGTGGAGACCAGGGGGACAGAGGAAGGCTTTTTGGAGGGCATGGTTACAAACTTGATGACCGAGGGTGTTGGATCCTGAGCAGGTTTCTTCTCTGTCAGTTTCTCAGCTGGATTCTCAATCTTGATGGACCTGAAGAGTTTTACTCTGGAAGAGTTCAGGGAGTTCAGAGTAAAAGAGGAGTACAAGCCTGAGTGGATATAGTCGTTGCGGCTGGAGGATTTAGCACATGACTGAGACTTCTCCTTCCCACAGCTTTCCATGTCCTTTGGAGCACTGCTGACATCTGCAAAACCAGTCATTTCAGGGTCTCCTTCTATCCTGCCCACCACAAGCGGATCCATGTTTAAAATCTCCGGATAGGAAACAAACTTGTAGACAAACTTCTTCCCATTCACTTTTTTAATGATATTCTGTGGGTAAGAAGATAAGATATATTTAGACCTTCTTCAGATTAATTTTCTTCCTACAAACACTGCCTAAAATAGGCTGAGGAATTAAGATAGTCCATAATCTTTCATCAAGAACTGTGTCTTTTTCCTTTTTTAAACCCACGCTGTATATTCACGATGATTCTCACAGTTACTGCTCCCAAAGTATTCTCTGCAGAACTCACAGACAACACAGTAAAACAGGTGAGCTTAAACTGACATTAAACACACCAACAACAGCCTTCAAACTTGCCAAGCAGTTCTACTGAACCTCATTTTAAAAGATCAGCTAAGAAACAAAAAAAAACCCATTACTCCCATCAGAGGTCACAGATCTGGGTACTGGAAGTGTAATCCAACAGAAGACACTGTAGAGTTAAAGCTTACAGGTTTGCAGAACTGACAGCTAATAATTCCAATCAAATCACCTCTGTTTTCTTTTATTACCATAGGGGTTGTGGAGTCTGTTTCCTTGGAGGTCTTCAAGACCCACCTGGACACGTTCTTGTGCGATCTGATCTAGGTGGGAGCTGCTTCTGCAGGGGAGTTGGACTGGATGATCTCTAAAGGTCCCTCACAACCCCACCATTCTCTGATTCTATGAAGTAGCTGAACCAGTCAGCAGAATGTAGGCTAATCAGCTCTTCCAATACCACAAAATACCACGTGTCAGATGTGTTTGGCTCCTAAACAAAATGCCACACACAAGTTGGACCCAAGTAGATTCTCATTTTCTTTATGAATAATTAGTACTGAGATCTCTCAGCACAAAGTCAGATTTGTGTTATCCAATAATAAACTCCAAGCAACACAGCACCTGCTACAAACTGACAGGTTCCTCAGAGACTCTGTGTTTTATTTTTTTCTCTCCTACACCCACATAGGCACAGTTGTGGGATAAATGGCTCTTTGGAAGGAAGGTAGAACTCCCACACTGTGGGGTTGGACTTCAGCTTTTTGCCACTACCTGTGTGCTAATGAAAGGCTCTTGCAAACTACTAAAAGACATCAGCTAAACAAGAGAAGCATCTTTCTCTCCTGGACTAAACTTGCCCCACCACATTAGAGGTGTAATTCTGAATAGATTTCGGGCTGCTTCGCTCAAAAGCTTTATTTTGGTTGCCTCTGGGTAGAGACAATTGCAGGAAAGGTCTCAAGATGGTAAAACATTCTCCATCTCACTCACCATAATCACTCTGTTGTTTAAACTGGCGTGGTGAGGATTTTAACCCTTGCAAGGGCACCTATTTCTGGAAAGGGGATTAATATTTGATAGCAAAGGCATCAATCAAAGAAAACATTTTGCACAAAGCTATCTAGAACCTTGTAAAGTAACCACTGGGGAGGGAATTCAGCAGAATAATAAATGAAAGGAGAAAAAAACCCCTCTAAGTATAAACTAGCACACCTTACTTAAGTCTGGGAGACAGAAGTGACACCTATCCCCTTGAAGAGAATGAAGAAGGAAACAAAGCTCATTAGGGCAGAAGCTGCTAAGATGGCTAAGGATTTGAGGTGGGTTTATGGACTTTGTTACCTTCACATAATAGTATCTGAGAGCACGGCTGAGTTTATCATAGTTCATGCTGGGCTTGTTCTTGCGGATTCCCCAGAGTCTGGCCACCTCCTCTGCCTGCAGCAGTTTGAACTCCCCGTCGTTGGAGGTCCAACAGATGATATTCTTGTTCTGAGGCTCTTTGAGGAGTTGAAGGAGGAACTGCCACAGGGTGATAGCACTGTCCATAGCAGTAAGCTGAAATTCAGAAAGGCAGATTAAGAGGCAACAGATTAAGAACAGCTCATTTTATTTCTTCTCCCTAGAAGGGGGGAATGGAGTAGAGATGTTATTTCCAAAGCCAGTAAGAGTAAAAATTATTAGTCACCAATCGTGAAAGATGTTCCCTGCAGAACAGAGAGGCTGAGAGCCAACTGCTGTCGTCTCCTCCCACATGTCAGTACGTTTCACATGGGTTATATTTAGCCTCATTTAACTAAATCGGGTCACTTTGGGTAAGTTACAATGAGTCACTATCCAAAAAAATATATGTTTCTAAGTTGTTCCATGTTCACCCACTCTGACTTGTGCTGCTTTAGGAGGAACAGCTCAGGTGTGCCCAGGTAAAAATGAAACCACCCACTTGCTGCCTCCTCACCTCCAACCTCGGGAGTTTGAAGAAAACACAGCACATCAGGTCACTGCTTAAGTTACATGGAGGTGTCGGAGCAGAACAACCCAATTTGCCTTCATTTCACATCTCTGCTGCCTTTTTGCAAGCAGCACTCTCAATCAGTCCCTGAGCTCCCCTATTTCCAAGATCCTTTCTCTTCCAGATACCATCCCTGCCTCTCCTGAGAGCAAACATGAAAGCAAATACAACCATTTCATATATTGCTTTTGTTTTTCTCTTGATTCCTGCCCTGTCTTACCTACATCAGTCACTTGGGCTGAGACTTTCTAGGACTAGTATCTGCCAGGCGAATCGTGTCCTGCCACAGGGTCGATGTATGAATTCAGCAAGGACAGAGATGACGCTTTTCCTTGACCATATCTGACTGCACAAAACAGTACTTCCAGAGATATTTTTAAGCAGATAATCCTGTCTGCACAAGGGAGGTATAAAATACACTGTGAATTAAACCAGATTAAATCCTCTTCACTCAGTATCCCATACGGATTCTCTTATTCCAGAACAGAATGACTTCAATTAATGCAACTTAAACTTCTTCCAATTAACTAAAAACAAACCCACCCCCTCTGGAACAAGAACCATCACCACAAATTACACTAAAAACGTTCTGATATGTGTAACTGTTCAGGTTTCACATACACACATGCGGAGTCAAACCTCAATGAAGGCAAACCTAAGGAGTATAGGGGTTTCCATCTGGGTCAATCTGCACCCGGAGTGACCAAGTGCTATTCACAAGCAGAAGCTTCCAAAGCAGAGGCATCAAGTCCAACTTCAGCAAGCAGAACCCAAGCCCATGTTGTTTGAAGTCCATATATTCACGAGGATAAGTTTAAGATTCAGCCAGGACTGCCAGTTCATCTTTTGTTACCAAAGCCTTTTACTCCCAATCTCATTACTGCCCAGCACTTATCCAGCCCTATATAAGGAAGAGAATGGTCTACATGTCAGAGCTTCAGAATTTAAGTTAGCCCTGGAAAAAGATTACTGTTGACAGTTTACACAGGACTGCACACTTATTTAAAGGAGGTGCTCTAGGGCAGGTACTTTTTTTTGGGGCACAGCCCATTGCATTTAACCTGTTTTGAAGAATACCTGCCTAATGGCACACGTACATACCTGTTCCATTGATCAACTCAGTTAAATTGCTGCAATTAAAAGGAACAATCTCAACACAAAGGACACCCACATCACCTTGTTATGCTGGCCTACGGTGCTTTCCTTGGTAATTACTGCACACACACATACACACACACAACTCTATGCTTGCCCAAAATAATTGCTCAGTACTCTTAAGACACTATCAGCTGCCAAACTGCCGTGCTTTGAGACTCTTCCCACGTGGCAGGGTGACATGCCACCTGAACCCAACAGGAATTCAGGGCCAGGAAATCACAGTGAAAAGCTTCTAGGACTTCTCCTCCAACTCACATTTGCCAATAACACTTCATATCTGCCTACTGGCAACGCAGGAGGACGCGCACGCTGCTGAGCGGCGTAAGCACGGCCTCATTATCCTGTCAGGATGATGCACATGCACGGGGTGTTGTGTAGACAGAAGGACTTGATGCTACCGTTCTGCAGAGCTGTCAATACCAGTGATATGTGTTAACAGAGAAAGAGCAGGAAAATGAAGTTGAGTGATTATTCCCACGCTACATTTATATCTGCAGCACTTTCCAAACCCATAAGCAGCACTGCACCAAATAGCACTGACTGATGCAACAGAAGGCAATCACGTAGAAATGGGATTAGCAGCAGAATTTCAGAGTGGCAAAGGCTTTTTTTCCCCCCACCCTACTAAAAATCCAGGCAGATTTCATCCCAAAATTTAAATGCTGATTTCACTGGGCTGCCTCCCTTCAGTAAGAAGTACTTCACCACTGTCTCCAAGCTCCCTGACCTCTACCAGCCAAGCATCATTTCCCAGAGTACACCTGCAGTGACTGAAATGACAGCACAGACAGGTTTTTTTCTCTTAAAACCATCTTTCCCAGTGATGAGCTGTGCTGTTCTGATAAGCACTCATCAAAATGAGAACGACTTCATGCTGCCTGAATGCCAAATGCTGTGGCTTTGTGGCTGGAAGGACACTTCTCCCAGGGGCAGTTACAGACTGCACTGTCTGACCAAGCTACTACACTTCACTGGTTTGCAGCTCTTGTGTTTTAGAGTACTGCAGCCACGTTCTGTCAGCTACTCAGTATACTTCAGCACCTCAAACACCACATTCAGTGTCGGGCTCTCACTGCCAGAAGAACATTGAGGGGCTGCAGCGTGGCCAGAGCCGGGCACAGAGCTGGGGAAGGGGCTGGAGCACAAGGGTGCTGGGGAGGGGCTGAAGGAATGAATGGGGGTGTTGAGGCTGGAGAAGAGGAGGCTGAGGGCAGACAGCAGCACTCCCTGCCACTCCTGACAGGAGGCTGCAGGGACCCGGGAGTCGGGCTCTGTAGCCCAGCCCTGTAGCTATTGCAAAGCCGTGGAGCTGAGGGCCGTGGGTTAGTGGTGGGCTGGGCAGGGTGAGGGGAGGGCTGGACTCCATGAGCCTAAAGTTCTTTTCCAACCAATATGGTTTTGTGATTCTATGTTTCTGGCTTTCACAGGCTTTAGGGTTGCCATAATTTTGTCCATCATGTGGAGGGTACATCACATATCCTCAGCACCCTCAGTCTATGTTAGACTCATTAACAGGGTGGAGAAGTTTTAATTCCTTGGCTGTCATAGACCTGAAGCAGAGAGAACTCTGGAACTGTCAATGAACACGTTGTAGCACATCTGACAGAACGAATGTGCTTCTTTATTAAGTACTTATTGCGTTCATCCATAGGAAAAAACAGACAAAGGTCAGAAAATAATCCTCCAAACTGGTCAAAGCAATGGGAACAGAGGAGTCTTCTGCCTCTGCAGAGTCCAGGAGCAAGCTCTAATGGAGGAAGTAGAATATGTACAAGGGAGACAATATTATACTGTAAACCAAGACATCTCATTTAACTTTATTAAGGTTGCTTTGATACAGTGAAAGGACACATCAAAGCACCCTTGCTTCTTCAGGAAAAATAAAGCAGAATTAAAACCAACATCACACAAGATGTAAAATTAAAACCAGCACAGGTGAGGTGAGCACTGCTCTGTCTAAAAACCAACAAACACATTAAAAAGCTTCTTCCACTGTCAGCACCTGGGGCACAAGGTGGCTGATGTCTTTCCTGAACCTCTACCTTGCAACCACAGGGACGGAGAGCAGTGGTTCCAGCTCCTGGTTTGCAGGACATCTCCAGTAGCCCTGGTGTGGGGGGCTCAGCTGTTGGAGAGGCTTCTGTCCACACCATAGCCACTTTCAGTACCACATAGTCAAAAACATCCCCCTCCTGCTGTCCAGAGGGGTTGTGGAGGCTCCTTCCTTGGAGGGCTTCAAGATCCACCTGGACACGTTCCTGTGTGACCTGATCTAGGTGGAGCTGCTTCTGCAGGGGGGTTGGACTGGATGAGCTCTAAAGGTCCCTTCCAACCCCTCCTATTCTATGATTAAGAAGATCCTCTTGTCCCTTTTATTCAGCCACATAGCAAAACCCACCCTTTTCAGAGATGTTACAGGCCCATCAGTTAGAGAAACCAAAGAAATCAGGACGGGGATTGGAACCCACTGTCCCCCCTCCTACTCCCCATTAACAATGGTGAGATGTTACTTCTCTCAGGATTTGTAAACAGCATTTCAGCTCCTTTCAAAACTACATCTCCTCTCATGAAAAGGCAGCAATCTCCTAGCACAGCTCTCTGTCAGCAGAAAAAGCCTCGGAGTTTGATTACTTTTTCTTCCAGATGAATACACCAATAATTACAAGCATGCCACTGCAAAGCATCTTTTCGCTGAAGGTTATTTTCCTTACAAGAGTGCGTGAAGAAAGAAAAAACAAGTGCCATTTGAAGGGACAATGAGGGAATTAGGCAGAGAGGCAACACTGCTGCTTATGACGACAGCCTTTCTACTTCTGCACCATTCGAGAACGAGGACAAAATAGTTGCTAGAGGCAGAGGGCAGTTCTACTTTGTAATGAGTATGTTAAAATAGAGCACTATTATTGTCTTGAGATCTTCTCTGACGCCTACAGATGACCCTTGAAGTATACTGAGTAGCTGACAGAATTTGGCTGCAGTACTCTAAAATACAAGAGCTGCAAACTTGAGCTTGCTCATGTTGCTGCAGCTCCGGTTTGAGGTTGCTGCAGCTTTTGTTTGAGGCCTTGACTTCACAAAGCCTTGAGTTTACAAAGCCAGGACAGGAGATACGTATCTTTACCGGTGACTTCATGCATCTGTACCCCACCGTGCTCCACAGCAATGGGTTTGATTACAGAGCCTCGAGGCTTTGCATCTTCCGTGGAAGGAGAGTGAGCAATCACTGGGTGGCAGAGCAGATGGGAGGGAAGGGTTAGGAAGTGGCATATGGTAATCTCTCCTGTGGCCAGCAGCTATACTTACTATTGCAAAACAAGTGCAAGTGTTCATCACGTTGTGCTCAAAAAAGGAGCAGGACACTTCTGTGGGCCAAAAAGGCAGCAGCCAGGCAGGCCCTGAGAAGGTTGCAGAGGCAGGATGAGGGGGGAGGTTCTGCCCTAACCCGCGTCCTCACGGCCTTCTGGCAGACTTCCTGTGCTTTGCCTCAACACCAAGAACAGCCCAAGTAATCTTTCACCTCGGTTTCTTCCAACAGGCTCTTGTAAGCATCTGCAGCCTGATGACTTCTGCAGATGGACTGAATAAAGCTGTCAGGTCTACAGCCCCGTCAGAACCGAGAGAGAAACAAAGGCGGTGCAAAGGAAAAAGAGAGGATGTCACACAGATGTTACACAGCCAAGGCAAAACCATCGCAGCCTGGTCTTGAAATGGCATGGTTACAGCTGTGTGGGTATTGACACGGTGACATCTCGAAAGGTGGCTTTGGAAGCAGCATATGGCAGAGGTAAATACACAGAGTGACACAGAAACCTCTTCTGAGATCACCAACAATATGAATAAACCCTCCCCCCCAAAAAAACCAAACCACAAACAAAACAAGTCAGCAGCAGTAACTCAGAGACAGTCCCAGGGATCCCACACTTAGTGGTGCCAGACATCCAGCAGGTGAGCAAGGTAAACCTTTACACAATTCCAGGGAAGTCAGACTTGCTCTGCATACAAGACAAGAGCACTCTGCACACACACACACACACAAAGCTGAAGTGCTGAGGCTTTACTGTGCATATCTGTTCCCATGGTTTCCTAACAGTTTAGGATGGCCATGGTGTGTGAACAGAAGGAATTTGTAGACAATAACTCCCGGTACGTTGTGCAATGTTCCTGTGGACACAAGGCCCCGTTAGTTGTTCCAGGAAAATAAACAAGAGTAACTTTGGTTGAAGGAGAGTTTTGGAGGTCACACAGAATCACAGAATCCCAGCATGGTAGGGGTTGGGAGGGACCTTTAGAGATCATCCAGTCCAACCCCCCCCTAGATCAACTCCACCTAGATCAGGTCACACAGGAACGTGTCCAGGTGGGTTTGGAAACCTCCCAAGAAGGAACCTCCACACCCTCCCTGGGCAGCCTGGGCCAGGGCTCCCTCACTGACACACTGAAAGAGTTTTCCCTTATGTTTAAATGGAACTTTTTGTCTATCAGCTTCATCCCATCAGCCCTTGTCCTGGCACTGGAGACAACAGAAACAAGTGCTGCCCCAACCTCCTGACACCCACCATTTAGGTATATGTAAAATTAACGAGATCCCTCCTCAGTCTCCTCTTATCTAGACATGCCCAGCTCCTTGTTCAAAACAGGGTTAACTTCAAAATCAGAGCAGGTTTTTCAGTATCTTTGACCAGGCAACTGAGTAAGTAAATGGCTGTCCTATTCCATTGATTTCAATAAAAGGTCAGAGAGATATCATGTTGTCAATCAGGTATCTAATTAAATGGTTATCAACATATGACCAAACAGCATTTTCATTAGCACAGCATTTAAAATACCCCACTATTGATAAACCTCTCATAAGATGTACCAAAGCTCCTGGGACTGCAACTCACCCAAACTAGTACTTCTAGTTTTCATCAGTTTTGAGCCTGCTGCTCAACAGAAACCTCCTGCCCAAAGCTCAGCCTGCTCAGGGTGCTGCTGCCTTGCTATTGACACACTGTGATGTGGCGAGACACAAGTGAGAGTATTTGGTCCTTTTCCAGAGCACACAGAGCATTGTAAAAGAGGTTTTAACTAGCATCACTATCACTTGTTTTGTCAGCTTACTCCCCCTAAACGTGTGAGTTACCAGGTAAAAAGCCTGTCACCTGTGTAAACTAAAGTTACAAGGAGCTAAAACTAGAGATGCAGACTTCTACATCTGCACCACCACCCTTAAAGCATTCCTGAACCTGGCAGCTTTCCAAGCAGTAATCAAATGATAACTTCTCTAATAAATACTAACATCAGGCAAGAAGGAGAAATAAAAAGCCACCCCAGACTCCAGTAAACTCCTGTCTTTCCCTTGGCTCTGGCATTCACTGCACCGTTGTTTCCAAAGCAGTCAGGAAAACCAGTTTGTTCTGCAGAAGCCGTGGTTATCAAGGCAGGAAGTTCCTTGGAAGGAAATGCTGGAGGATGTCCTCATGATAAGAGCTGCTCCAGAGTTTTCATTGCCTAATCCTACTTTAAGTTTGACAGCTTTATTTACTTAACAAACAGTGCAATACGTTTGGGGTTCTTGGCTCAAAAGTAAGTTTCTTTACATCAGGTTTAAGGGGTAGCAAATATTTGGGGGTTTAGGAGCAAGTTCTTTCAGCTTTTTACCTCCTGAGAAACAGGTATTTCCTTTTCTTGCTAATTCTAGTCTTCTCCACCTTTCTGTATCAGCAAACAAGTCATGAAGGAGAATAGGGGCATCATGACTCCTATCTTGCTTCTGGCTGAAGACTCAAGCTGGCAGAAGCAGAAGAGCCAAACAACATTCTGAATCTTGAATCAGAGACAATGGTGCCTGATTTGTTATCAAATATGGCTTTGTCTGGCACATCCTGACCAAAATGGTTCAATTCTGATCCCCCCCCTCCCTGGCTGGGGATGACTGACACCCAACCATGGCTAGTTTTATGGACAGCAGAACTTGTATTTCCTTGCTCTTCTGTATTTTGAAGAGTCTCCCTTTTCTGTCCCTCCTTTTCTAGGACATGAGAGCATCGGGAGGTTTAGGACAACTACAATGGTAAACTTCCAAACTGAAATGCCTCTGATGGGTTACTTGGTTTCTGACACTGATGTAATTGATTCCAGCTAATCCATAAAAACACTTCTTTCCATGAAAGCTCCTCTCCAAGTGGATTACACTTGCTTCGTCCTTAATCTGCCACCACAACGGGCTGAGGGGAATGTTTAAGAACAGCAGTATCAGTGGACACGGTGCCTCTGCAGAAAGGAAAAGCATCCTTGTGCTTTGGAAGGGGTCAGGTCTCCACCTCACACCAAGGAGTAAACCCCACACAAAAGGTTAAACGTTTCATGGGGATGTTCACTTTATTATGCAAAGGAAGTCCATTTAAAATGGATAAAGGTTTCCTTTAATAATGTTTATGATACACTGGGCCTGGTTGCTATGACGATGGAACAACTATTCTCTACAAACCAGGCACTAAGACCCTAAAAATAAACAGGCTGACAAAAAATCACGACCCAAGCAGCTTTGTCAGGCAGGCTGTGCCTGGTGCAGGGGATGGTGTTTGCTCTGAATAGGATGATGATGATGATGAAGAAGAAATGCTAATGACTGGGATCCTGCCACCACCCACAGAACCATTCCTCTACTTCTCAGGAGCTGCTACTTTAAAAACGACGCCTCTGAAGGCAGAGCTCTGGGTTTTCATCCCCCCTACAAGGCGGCAGCAGCACAATGGGGATGGTTAGAAGTCGGTGTGTGAAAAATAAGGCGAGTATTGTGGAAAGTGAAAATCCCCAGCAGACGGACGTGTGTGTGTGTGTGTGTCTCTGTGTGTGTGTCTTACGTGCATACAAAGCAACACAAACGCACCAGCATGTATTTGCATGCTCTCTCTCCACGGACTCACTTATTGATGTGGGCAGGCAGCCATCCCTTTCACACAGACATGAGCACACAAGCATTAAAAAAAAGAAAGAACAAAACAACCAAAACCAACACGGCAGCAGATGTAGGAAGAAACAAACAAACAACAACAACAACAACAACAAAACCACCTCAAACCGCTCGCTCCCGGCCCTCTCCACCGAGGGGCTCACTCCGTTCCCCCAGGAGGGGCTCAGCCCCATTGCTCCAACCTCAAACCCCGTCGCCAAGCCGTGGGGGCCCCCCCCGGAGCTTGTCCGTCCTCCGCAGCCCCTCACACGGAGCCTCCCCCACGCAAACACCCCCCCGGCTCCATCCCGCGGCTCCATCCCGCGCATCCCCGCCGGTCCCCACCCCCCCGCCCCCCCCCGGCCGAGCCCCCGGGACCGCCCCCACCCACCGCGGAG
>WBNH01004826.1:11289-38891 GCA_013401255.1 Urocolius indicus | reverse complement strand
CCCGCCCCAACCCTCCGCCGGCGGAGCCTCGGCGGCCGCCGTAGCCCACGCTTCCGCCCACGGCCCCGAGGAGGGGCGGGGAGCTCAGGCGCGGTGACCAATCCCCGAGCGGATCGCGGGCGCCGTTGACCAATGGGGAAGAGTTTCCCGCCCACCGCTCGCAGAGCACGCTGGGAAATGTAGTCCGCGACGGGGGGGCTCGAAACGCCAACCCGGCCCCGCTCGCAGCCATGTGCCCGCGGCCCGGCGCCGCTGGCCGCCGGAGCTGCCGGGAGCCCGAGGCGGGGGCTGCTCCCCGAGACGCCTTTGCCTCTCGTCTCACAAGTACCACGGAGGACCGTGGGCAGAGCAGGGCACAAGGTCCCTGAGCCGCAGCCCGGGCGAGGGGCAGCGGCTGTGGCTGCACTCGTTCGTTAAAACGCTGTACGAAGTTCAAACGAGATAGTTAAAAACAGTAAAGGAAGCAGAGAAATCCTGCCAAAGCCAGGGAGGCAGCAGGCGAAGTGAGAGGAGAGCCCAGGGCACAGCCTCGTGCAGCCACCGCTGCCTCTCTTCTCCCCAGCACGGCTCTCCCTCCTTTCCCCTACGCTGAGAAACTTGCCCTCAAAGCATTTCCTCCCTGCACAAATGCCCCACCGCAAGCTCCTGTTCTGCCAGGGGAAGGTGGTGGCACCAGGCCACACGGTTAAAGAAACCCACTGGGATGTGCTTCCCGCAGATGGTCACAGGGTTCAGCCACGGCTTTGGGAGTGTTCAGGACGTACAAACTAGATCAATGGGCCAAGGGCAACTGTGAGGTGTAACGAGATAGAGGGACAGGTCTTGCCCTTGGGCCACAACAGCCCCAGGCGCTGCTCCAGGCTGGGGCAGAGGGGCTGGAAAGCTGCTGCAGGGAAAGGGCCTGGGGGGGTTGGACACAGCAACTGAACAGGAGCCAGCAGCGTGCCCAGGGGGGCAAGAAGCAAAGGGCATCCTGGCTGGGATCAGCAGTGGGGTGGCAGCAGGAGCAGGGCAGGGATTGTCCCCTGTGCTGGGCCCTGGGGAGGCTGCAGCTCCAGGGCTGTGTCAGTGCTGGGCCCCTCACTCACTGCCACAGGGACACTGAGGGGCTGCAGCGTGGCCAGAGCCAGGCACAGAGCTGGGGAAGGGGCTGGAGCACAAGGGTGCTGGGGAGGGGCTGAGGGAATGAATGGGGGTGTTGAGGCTGGAGAAGAGGAGGCTGAGGGCAGCTCCCTGACAGGAGGCTGCAGGGAGCTGGGGGTCAGGCTCTGCTCATTCATTGTCAGGCTGTTTATTACCAAGGTGCACTGCCATGGCCCCTAGATAAGCAGTCTCAGTCCTGAGTTATCTGCTAAAAAGCTCTCATCAAAGCAGTTTGAGTAATTTTCCATCGGATCAGGCCTTGGGAGCAGAAGGCAAAGCGCTGACAAGGCAGCACTCTCCCACTTCCCTCTGACGAGCAACCAGCCCTCGCTGCCTCACTCTCAGATTCCCACCCATTGGTAGAGAAGGAAAAAAAAGTAAGCAGCACTTCACTGTCAAACACTACAGATGCCAAAACACACAGCCCTCGCTTTCCCAGGCACACGCTGGGGAAAGGTTGGCTGTGTTAGAACAAAGCCTTCTTCCCCCTTCAGCACAGGGCCACAGAAATGATGGAGTGGAGCATCTCCCTCTGATGAAAGGCTGAGGGAGCTGGGGCTCTGGAGCTTGGAGAAGAGGAGCCTGAGGGGTGAGCTCATTCCTGTGACAAACCCATCAAGGGTGGGTGTGAGGAGGCTGGAGCCAGGTTGTGCTCAGGGATGGCCAAGGACAGGACAAGGGGCAACGGGCACAAGCTGCAATAGAAGAGGTTCCAGAGAAACAGCAGGAGGAATTTGTTCCCTGTTGAGGTGAGGGAGCACTGGAAGGGGCTGCCCAGAGGGGCTGTAGAGGCTCCTTCTCTGGAGCCATCCCAAGCCCAGCTGGATGAGTCCCTGTGTGCCCTGCTCTAGGTGCTGCTGCTCTGGCAGGGTGGTTGCACTGGATGAGCTTTGGAGGTCCCTTCCAGCCCTTGAGATTCTGTGACTCTGTGAACTGCCTTCTCACCAACTGGAGTTGATAACGTGGGTATGAGCCAAAGCAGCACACAGCCAGGGATGGTTTTGCTGGGGAAATGCCATCATCCCCAAACACACAGGTCATTGCTCAGAGCCTGGTTAAGCCTGAGGAGCTCCAGCTGTAATTATTGCTGCTTCTAGGAAGGCAAATTCCATGTGGTTACCAGGTCATCTCCTTTAACCTGCTCAGTTTCATGGAGCCAACTGACAGCCAGGTGAAGTGAGATTTGTAAACTCAGGAGCAAGACAGGGAACAAAACATTGCATTTCACAACACCTTTAAATAACCCTTTGTCAGCACTTACTGCACAGGACCAGGAGGGAGAGGAAAGCAGAGAAAGTAAGGAAGCTTAGGGAATCGAGCTGACTTTTGACTACAGGGAAGAAGTACAGGGCTTTCCCCCAAATCCTGTTCTCTGTCACGGTGAGAGGAAGTTCTCATCCAGGCTGACCATTATTTCTTTATTTACAGAAGTTCCCTCACACATTTTCAAGTGAAACTGAGAGAATGTTTTCAATAAAACAAAAGTATGAGAGAGACTGGGTAGGGAAGGAAAGAAAACTAAAGGCAGGGAAAAGAGACAAGAAAATCCTCCACAAAAGTCCAGTTTCTTCAGCTTTCAAAATAATTAAAGCCCTTTTGAAATGAAAGCACATGCTGTTTTCTTTTCCCTGTGGAAAAATCAGCCATTATTTACACAGAGCACTTTGTTATCAGTACTGCTTTTCCCTTAGGAGTGCCCAAACCAGGAGGCTCTGACCCAGGAACAGAGGTGTGGAGGCTCCGGAGGCTCTTCTCCCATGGCACTGGGCAGCAGCCTCCTCACCTCCACCTCATCTTCTGCACTGCACATGACTCACACACAACTAACACTCCATGGGCTAACCAGGCTCACTAACACACACTACAAGGCTTTGGTCAAGTGTATCCCCACGTCTGTTCCTCTTACCTCCTTCTGCTGTGCTTCATCCTAACCTCTTGCTCTGGGTAGAGCTTGGACTCCCTTCTCCTACACCAGATCAAAAGAAACCAAATGAGGAAAAGCCCTATGCTCTCTCAGACTCTTCCTGTAGAGTCACTCATGGGAGGTTTGCCAAAATCTGCTTGTGTGTACCTCAAACAAAGCTAAATCCATTTCTTGGGAAAGGACCAGCAACCTGGGTTTGCACAACTCAGGAGAGCTCCTGAACCCATCTGCTTTCTCTGGGAGCTGCTGTAGCCTTTGTGGTGATGAACAACAACCTACAGGGCTGGCACGTGCTGTGCTGTTTCCTTGAGGAGCTTTTCCTCATTTGGCACTGAGCATCACTAACTTGCAAAGTGGGAGAATGAGACAGCTCTGAAAAGGAACATTTCACAAGACACTCGATCACACAAGCCCCATGTTTCAGCACACAGGGTTTCAGACTCAAGTGGGGTCCAAACATGTTTTGCAAGGCAAGTAGCAGAGATTCATCTCTGAGCACACCACCTCAGCTCCAGATTATTCCCTGTCTTTATTTTTCACTTGCCATCAGCAAATCTACCAGCACACCCCCAGATTTCGTATTTCCTTAGCACTTGGTTAGGAAACAATGCACGAGCTGAACCCAGAAAGGACAGTGCAGGCTGCTGTGGAAGAGGGACAGCACACATGGATCAGCTCCACTGCAGCCTGTCATCCAAAGGACCTGAAGGGCTGCAGCTGCATCAGCTGGGCCAGCTCTGAGGCATCTGGTTTAGAGGGATAATAAATTTCCTACTTTGTGCAACCCTCATTTTGTTCTGCTTCCCCTGCCGTGGGTTTGCAATCCAACGTGGGCTTGTTCCTATCTTAGACAACATCACAAGGGGGGAAAATATAGGCCAGACAAAAGGATGGAATAAAATCAAGCAGGCAAGCAGGCAGGGTTTGGGAAAAGCTCATACATAAAGACCTTTTAAAGAAGCAGCTCACATGCAAAGGAGCTTTAAAGAGAAAAGAGGCAGCAGAGGAAAAGGAAGTGGAACAAATACATTTCAGTTGGGATTACTGGTGAAGGTTCATCAGCAAGCAACACCTAGAAACAGATTTTACAAGTTCTGAGGCAAGGAGAAAGCCATGAAGTGACAGGTAGCTGCCAGTTGTAGGAAAACACAGGACAACCCAGTCAGAAAAGCACAGAGATTTCTAAAAGCTTATTAAAAAAAAAAAGAGAAACCTTACTGCAAGGTTCTGACATCATGTGGTCATTGGCTTGAGAGTGTGACAGAAGGGAGCAGGCAAGCACAGGCACTGGGTGAGCCAGAAAATTATGCAACAGCTAATCAGACCCTAGCAAGGCCTTGCTCCAGAACATGGAGGTGTTATTTTAACACAGCTCCCAACTCAGGCTGAGCTTTGCAGGAGTACTGGGAGTCTAAAATAGTCAGGAAATCAGCAGAACAGCTACAAGAGGATTTGTGCTTCAGTAGCAAGAGGATACACTCAAAAGGGGAAAGCCTTTAGATTAAGGAAGGGTTGGATGGTTGTTTTTAGAGTTTCCCCATTGCAAAGGCACTCATTGCTGCTGAAGAGAGATGCTCTCAAGAAGCTCCGTTTTCAATGTCTTCACAGATCACTGAGACTTCAGTTAATGACGTTGCTGCCTTACTCCACAGCTCAAGGCATTCCTGGAGGTGGAAGGAAGGGAAGGTGAGTCCCCTGCATGCTCTGAGATGTACCCTGTGAGAAAGTCAGGTTGCTGGACACAAGAGGCAGGAGAAGCCCCTGTCCTGCCACAGGATGGATGTGCACCAGGACCCTGCAGCTCCCGGTCTGCTAATCCCCCCCTTACCCTACAGAAGCTCTACCAAAAAGTGGGCACAAGTGCTAGTTTTCCTACCAGGCCTAGATGGTGCTAGTCATCAACTTGATCGGTTTACAGCAGGAAAACTGCTGTCCCTTGCTTTGGGGCAGCTTCCCACTGTGCTCACAACCCACAGCAAAGCCCCATCTCTGTGATGCAGGGAAAGGCAACGCTTCTCCTAAAGATGCCACAACGTCCTGGGACATGCTGCTCCTTGCTCAGGTGGGATGCCATCATTTCACAGAGGTCCCAAAGATGCTGCAGGATACCCACAGGGTATTACAAGGCACAGAGGGGCTCACAACCACCAGTTGCCTTTTCTGAAGCTAAAAGAAGCACCTTGAAGAAGTAACTTGGTTCCCATCCTCCAGTTCCCTCTCCTGCCTGAGCTGTCCATGACCTCGCATTTCTCTGACCCAATAAAGCCTTTTCTGCACTCTGGCTTTTTCATTCTCTGTGTTTCTTTTGCAGAGAGCAGCTCTGCCTCTCCCTTGGTGTTTGCTGATGCTCCCAGAAAGCCACAGACCTGCACTGGTTTCAAACCCTTCCTATTTCTGAGTCTACAGATGCAAGAGGTCCTGCCTTGAGGACTCAGCAAGCTGCCCACTCAGGGGAGATAAGAGGGAGAGAAGAAATTCCTCATCTTACAGCAGGACAGGGTGGCTAATCCAGCCCAAGAGCCTCCATCTCCACTCCCTCAGGAAATATCTGACCGAGGCACATCCACAGCAGCCACCCCTGCAGGGGGATCTCTGCTGTAGTAAGTGCTCCAGAGGTAAATACTTTACTGACAGGGACATGCAATGGCCAGGTCACACACCAGCAGATCCTATTCAAAGCCACACTCACTATTTCACCTCAGAAAAATAGCAGAATTACCTAATTACAAGAGAACTTCACTAGACACAGCAGGAGAAAGTCTGGGGTTTGTTTCAGAAGGGCTAGTCTCCCCTGACTCAGGCTTGGAGCTGGTTGGAGGTGCTTAGGAAAGTTAAGCCCTAAAGCTGTGCACCAGAGGATTGCTGATTATTACCCAACGTTGCCAAACTCGTTTCCCCTGTGTTATCTACACAGCTCTTCTGCTAAAAGCACAATTCTCCTTGTGAGGTTCCCACATCCTGAATAAGATTCCTGATTACAACTCTTGAAAACCTCACTGGGTCTCTTCCTGGCCTGACAGCACTATTGCAGCTGGTAACAACAGGGTGAAGTTCAGGACCCATCCTGACCACAGAAATGACACCTAGAATCTCATTTCAGAGCCTGTTGTTTGTGCAAACAACCCAAGGTCTGAAATAGAGGAGGTGAGAAGCAGACTGCAGCACGCTCAGCTCTTAGCAAGGAGCTCTGAAACTGCACTTGGGGAGAAATTGGTGTAATTCACGGAGAAAAACCAACATTTCCGACAGCAAACACTGATCTGTGGATGTCAAATCACATCTTTGATTCCCCTTCTCCCACCATCTACTTCCTAAGTCAAAAAGAGGCTTTATCTGGGTGGATTTTCCACCAAAGCAGCGAAGGATAAGCCCTTTCTGTACCACTGCCCAGTTTCTGGATCACAGAATCACAGCATGGTGGGGGTTGGAAGGAAGCTTTAGAGCTCATCCAGCCCAACCCCCCTGCTAAAGCACCTAGATCAGGTCACACAGGAATGTGTTCAGGTGGGTTTTGAAGACCTCCAAGGAAGGAGCCTCCACCCCCTCCCTGGGCAGCCTGTGCCAGGGCTCCCTCACTGAAACAGTGAAAGGGTTTTTCCTTATGTTTAAATGGATCAAACAAGAAGAAATGTCACAGCTATCCAGATACTGTCACCCTCATCCTCTCCTACAGGGTTTTGGCCAAAGAATTTCTCCCATCAGCTGGGAACTTTCACCTGGCAAGGCAGCTTGGACAAAACATCAGAAAGTGAAGAGTTGTACTTGCATGGGCAGGAGACAGCAGATCCCTGAGAAGGTGCAGACCTCTAACAACCTATCCAAAGTCCATCCCGGGCTGAGAGGCACTGAGCACTGTGGGGCAAATGACCAACAAACACCCATCGCTCATCAGCCTCACTCCTACCCAGAGATGCTCTTCCCCACTCCAGCCATCCAGCAAGCAGATGATGAAGCAGCAGGTCATTTAGCAGGGCCAAGTCAAGCCAGGCAGCTGTTTTAATTTAGCTCTTTTGATCATTAAGCTTTGCTGTGACTTTAACTCCTCTGCTCCCAGGGCAGGAGCTCTGGGGAGCTCCCCCAGAGCCTGTTCAGGGTCTGACAGTGGGAGGGGCGAGCAGATCCTTAAACCTAAAGGGGCCTTAAACCAAATTGTGGATATGCACTGGGCCTTATCTCATCTTGGAGGATGAGCAGCCAGCAGAAGCTCCCCGGGGGCTACAGCTTGGGGCTGTCAGGGCTGTCAGTGGGGCTGCTGAGGGTGGAGGCTCTGCACTATGCTCTGCTATATCCAGAGCCACAGCTGCAAATTTAGAAACATTGCCTGAATTTCTCTTTGTGCTCTCCCACGTCCTGTTCTGCTACAACTCCTGTCTGCTTGCATTTCATTTCTTAAAAAGCACTGCTTAGCAACCTGACAGCCCACTTCCAGCACAAGGCAACCAGTTCCTCCCATTCCCACCCCTGCAAGGAAACCAATGGCAGGCACACGGCCCCAGGAGGATGCCAGGGTGGTAACCCAGCAGCCTCCATGGCACGAGGGCAGCTTGTGTCACCCCTTGGCAGCTCTGCTGTGTTGTTTTTGTCTGTGGCAGAAGGGTCCTCATCGCTCCTGATGCCACAGATTTCATCTGTACTTCCAAAGCCAACCCTTCTGCTGTGGAGTAATATCCTCAGTGGAGCAAAGGATAGGTAATTATAGAGCCTTCAGTAAACCTTTTAAACCATTCATCCAAAGTTCCCAGAGGGAAGCAGGTGAGACTGTAATATACATTGCACAAGAGATCCATATCTTGGGTATTTTATGTTATATAAAAAAAAATTCTCTCCCCTCCCTTTGTGGTTTGTTTAAAAGGAATGGCAAAACAAACCAGGTGAGCTGCAGGTCCCCACTGCCAGAGCTCCCAGCCCTGTCTTCCAGGGCAGATCCATCCCCAGACTGGCATGGACTCTATGGGAGCTGCTTAGCAGATAAGCTGCTGGAGAAGAAAGAAAGGCTTCAGACTAACAATGAGGCACAGCTCTTCCTGCTCCACAGTTTGGAAACAAGCAACCTCCCTGGTTGCCTTCGGCTGAGAGCAGAGGGAGGCAGGATGGGGCAGGTCCAAAACGAACAGGGAGTGCTGTGAAAGAGTGTGGAGAGAGGGAGAAAAGCAAAGGGGGACAGATAAAAGAAGGAGATGGGCATGAGTCATGTTGGCACACGGCCTCAGAAGACAGCCCTTAAGCAAAGAGGGTATGAACTAAATTCCTAGTCAGGCAAAACAAAGGGCAACCCAAGAGAGGCTCCTGCATACCTGGCTCACTGTTAGAGGTTCAGCATCACATGGAGAACTCAGGCTGTGTTTCTGGCTGGCATCTGATCCCACTCCACTTGGCCAGGGCAGAGGTGAGAGCATATGTGGTGCAGTGGGAGAGGGCCCACAGCCCAGGGCAGACCCAAACTTCCAGCTGATGGTGGCAAAAGCTGCTGCTCCCCTCCCCAGAGTCCATGCAAGGGCTGCAGGTCTTACTCCCACTTGCAGCCAAAGGAAAGAAGCCCCAGTGCAGGCAGCTGCTTTCCCTTCAGCCTATCCACACCTGCCCACTGATGAGCTCAGGAGAAAGGAGTTGAAGCTGGGATCCAGAAACCAGCCCTCCCAGACTGCTGGGGAAAGTTTGAAGAGAAGCAGCGTGGCTCCAGCTATTTCTGCTGTAAACCCTGCAGTCCCAGCCAGGGATTGGGAAAGTGAGCAGTGCAGGTGTTCTCTGGGAAACACACACCCTGGGCATGCCAGGAATTTGGAAAGCCAACGGCAGCTCCACGAGCTGCAGCCACACAGGTGGGTGAGCTCTGCTGTGGCTGGAAGCTGTTCAGAGAGCCTCTCCTTCAGCTGCTTGGCCTCCTTCATTTTACTGTGAAGAATCCAAACCCTAAGCCAGCTTCAGTAACGTTTCTCCTCTGCTGAAACTTTTGCCATTTACAGGGCCCAGAGGCACAGGGGAAGCAGATCCTTCTCTTTGGTGCTCTTAGAGTGACCTGCAGCACACCAGGTCCTGGGCTGGGCTGTGCTCCTACAGCACTGGAACAACAAACAGCAGGAGAATCAAGTTCATCCTGGGGACCCTCAGATCACTAGAGACACTTAGTGGTGGAAAGTGTCCTAACCCATCTGCCTCTAAATCTCCACACCAGCAGCATCTCCTTCAGGGGCAGCATGGCATCCCCAGATATTCTAGACCAAGATTAAAGAGAGGATTTTTAGCTCCCTTGCTCCTCCTTTCCCTGAACTCACACTGTGGTAGCTTCTCAACAAAAGCTGGAAGAGCTCTAGTCACTGTGCTGAGGAAGGAACAGCCACCACCAACAATCTCCAGCCCCACAATGCTGTCACTAGGTTGGATTGCTTTACAGGCCTGTGTTTCTCACACAGAATTTTGGTGTGTCATCCAGAGGTGCTTGTACCAGCAATCAGAGCAAGATGCCATTGTCCATCCCCATCAGCCTGGCTTTTTCCTTCCGCAGGATCATCGCTCAAAAAGGGCTGCAGGGACCAGAGAACCACCTCTGTACTGTACAAACATGCCCTCCAAAGGGGACCTGGCCTTTTTTTTGGTTACAACCCAGCACTTCTCACTACAGCCAGCTTGAGACAAGTGTGTGAAGAGCACTGGGTTAACAGCAGAGTGGCACAAGCACAGCAGAGCTGAAAAGAGCCTGCAGGCACTAAATATCAGCTCGAGATGTACTAGCAAAGCCACGTAGAAAGGGCACGCTGCTTAACTCCAACTCCTGATGCTTATTCATTGTTTGTACAAGCACCTAGTTCCCTCCCAGATGTTTGCAGAAGCTTAGGAAGTTGGCACAGTAGCAAGGAGCTGGCCTCTAATTAACCAGATATCAAACACAGAATGGATGTCAGCAGCCTGTGTGCTGCACTGCTGCCCCTTGCCCAGGGCTTCCAGCTCTTCCTTGGGCACTGCTGTCCCTCCATGCTGCTCTTCTTTCAAGCCATATGGCAAAAAGGACTTTTCTGGGGCTGCTTATGTCTCCCCTGATCCCCTTTCAACATGAACCATTGAGTAAGCTCAACAGATGCATTTCCCACCACCCCCCTAAACTGTAGCCACAACGTCACAGTCCCCAAGGCCAGCAGCACACCCGATGCCAGTCAGGTGAGAAACCACCAGCACAGCAAAGCAGCAGCAGGGACAACACAACCACCACCTCAGCCACCCTGGAAAAGCCATCCCCAATGTCTGCCTTCAGCCCCTGCTAATGCTGCACAACCCCAACACCCCCCAGCTTCCCCAGGGCTCTGCCTGGGTATCACCCTGACTCATGGGCTCGTGCTCTTGGCTTTCAGAGCCTGTCCAGAACCTCTGTGACTGGAAAAGCATTCATCCACTGAGATCTTCATTTCTTTGCCCTGCTCACTTCATTTGTTTTAGGCTACACAGAGCTTGGGTGGAAAGGCTTTACTGTAACTCCCACATCCAGCCATAAGGAGCATGTTTTCCCTGAGCAAGCATGGGTTCTCCTGTAAACTCTGAGCGTTTCACTGGCCTGGACTGGGAGCTGGGGAGAGAGAAGCTGCCTGTGAGCTGGTTTAAATAGTAAGCACAAGGAAGGGAAAGAAAAACACATCCAGCCTGGAGCACAGAGCGTGGGTTTCACCAAAGCACAACTGGTGTTCTACGGCTGCAGTACTAAGGAGCACAGGAATAACCCATCTTCAGAGAGCCTGTCTGTGAGATTCCCACACCTGGAGCAGATCAACTCAGCCTGGAAAGTCCCTTTAACCACATGCAAGTTCCCAGTTAATTCTCCTGCACCCTTTCTTCTACCTGGCACACACAGATCCAGACCTGGGGGCACTTGTAGCACGTTAGTCCATAGCTGTTTCAGGTAAAGATCTCAATGAGACCTCAGCATGCTTTGCACATCCCTGTGTCAAGGGAATGATGGAGAGGAGGATTGGATAAGATTTACTCCTGTTTTGCCTCTAAGGAGCCAACACAGGTGGCAGGAGTGTTAGGACAGAAGAGTTTTTCCATCTGGCTGCCACCTGCCCACACAAAGAAGCACAAGGTGAGGAGTTTCATTTGTGACCCCAGACTTCAGTGAGAGGATTTCAGGCTCACTCCTGGTATGGTAAATGCAGCTGCTCACAAAAGGCTCTGGAAAGCAGAATGTATCCCACAGCCATCCTCAGATCCTCCACACAAACCGATGACTTCTTTTCCAGATATATTGCTAGGAGCCAGTTCCAAGAGCTCAGCTCCTCACAGAAAACAGGGCCAGGAGAAAAGACAGATGTATTTACAGTTAGGGCCAGGAGGAATGACAGGTGTATTTACAGTTAAGGCCACATCTTGCAAAGGGAGCATGACCACAGCCAAGAGCAGCACAACAGTGTCACTGCTCCCAGGGAGCACCTCAGTGATAGCACTCAGGGTGCCCCTGTGCAGGGTGGCACCATCCCTCTCTCCTTCCCAGGGGGAAAAGCCATGCTCTGTGGTTGGCATTGTCCCCTTCCTCAGTCTCCAGGCTCTGCAGGAGGGTTTAGCAGCACTGGTTGATACTGGGAAAGGAGCCAGTGTCTATAAACATGTAAGTTACAGGTGAAATGGAGGGACAATTGCTGATGGCAAAGGGACAGCAGCTTGGCAAGAGGGAGTCCCAAAATTCAGACCTAGTCTCATACCACCCTGAGACAGAACCATAACACACCATCCAGGGAAAGAAAGCAGTGAGTGTTTGCCAAAGCATTGCACAAGGAACCAGGAAGGCTCAGTGCTGCCAGCATCAGTTTTCTTTGTGATCTGCTGATGAAAAGTGCAGAGCAAGACTTGATGACTATGAGCCCTTCTTGCCAAAGGCTGTGTGAGCATCCTGCCCCCCCAGGACAGGAATGCTGGACCAGGAAGAGAATGCTGCAGCGCAAAAATAATCAGAGAGGTGCAGCAAGATTAAAAAGCAGAGTTAGTTTAGGGAACACAGATGGAAGGAGACAACCACCACCACATGCAGAGCAAACAAAAGTAAATGCAAGATGGATATGCTACAGGCCCACAGATGTCTGAGTGATACAAGCAGCCAGGGCAGGCAAACAGCAAAAGAAAATGAAGGGCTGATAAACAAACACAGAACTCTGCACTGGCCCCTGAGGAAGCTGTGAGACTCCTGCTCCCTGGGACAAATATTAATGGGAAGAGACATTTTGTAGCACAACTGGAGAAATTGTCCTAAAGTAGACAGAGAAAGCTTGCTGAGTTACAACAGCACCTGGATGTTTGTTGAGTTTCTGTCCAGTTCTGAGCTTCCTAGCTCCAGAGGGACACGGAACTGCTGGAGAGAGGCCAGTGCAGGGCCAGCAAGACGATCAGGGGATGGAACATTTGTGTGAGGAGGAAAGGCTGCGGGACCTGGGGCTGTTCAGTCTGGAGAAGGCTGAGGAGGTATCTCAGCGACACTCACAAGCACCTAAAGGGTGGGTGTCAGGAGGCTGGGGCCACACTTGTTTCTGCAGTGCCCAGTGACAGGACAAGGGCTGATGGACATCAGCTGGAACACAAACAGTTCCACTGGCACAGGAGGAGAAAGTCCTTTGATGCTGAGGTGAGGGAGCCCTGGCCCAGGCTGCCCAGGGAGGGTGTGGAGGCTCCTTCTCAGGTGGTTTCCAACCCCACCTGGACACGTTCCTGTGCCCCCTGAGCCAGAGGAAACTGCTTTAGCAGAGGCTGGGGCTGGATGAGCTCTAGAGGTCTCTTAAAACCCCCATCATTTTATGATTTTCAGAAGCCAAGAGCTCTCCCGCATCTTGGCCAGGAGTGGCAGGACTTTCCCACTTACCTCCAGCCACAGTTGTGCCACACACAGGTGTAGGGATTCTCTGTTGTGTGCCAGTGAAAGTGAGCCTTGAGGTGGGAGCTCCTGCTGTCCATCTTGCCACAGCCTGAGTGAGGGCACTTATGGACACGGATGAGGGAAGGGGAGGATTTCTGATCTTTGGGGGTTGCCTCCACCTCTTGCACATCCCCTGGTGCTCCATGCCTTGTGGCAACTGGCAGGGGGGCACTTTAGACATACTTTTGGTCTATGATGGTCACAGGGGACTGGGCCTGAGGGAGGACTGACAGGTTTTGGCCCTGCAAGCTGATAACCAGCTGGGCCACCCTCAGACCACCTGTAGCACTCTGTGCCAGTGGGCTGCCACTGTCCATCTGGAGAGGCTGGGTTTGGAGGACAACAGGAATGCTCCCAGCAGCTACTGCCTGGCTACTATCATCAGCTGTCCCTCCAGGCTGAGCAGCATTTGAGACACCTTTTTCTTGAACCACACTGGAGACAGGCTCTCCCTCTGAGCTGATCTCAAATTTGATCTTGACCTCCAGTTGGGTGAAGCTCATTAGCTGTATCTCTAAGGAACTATTTTCTCCCTTAGAAATCCCTCAGTCTCCTCTAGGGTGGGAATGAAGTCCTGGGAGAAGGCAGAAGTCAGGCAGCCTGAGGTGAGCCTCATAGACAGGGATGTGGGGTTTTGTGTCTTCCCTCTTTGCACTGGACAGGGGGAGTGGGGTGCCTTCAGAGTGGCTGGTGCTCCCTGCCAAGGGGATGGCCAGAGCCTTGGTGCCCTGGCAGAAGGGATGAAGGCACGTTGTTTTGCAGAGCAGAGCACAGGCAAAGCTCTCTAGCAGGGAAGAGCTGGTCAAGAAGGGTGGCAGGTCCTGGCAGCTCACAGAGACCATTTATTGACTCACATCCTCTACCCACACGAAGCCTTGGGCATCAGGAAGTGTTCAGCTGGGGAAGTGAAGTCTTGGTTCATCTGTAAGAGAACACCACCATGGTTATTTCCAAATTAACAAACAAACAAGAAAATCTCAGCCTTTGAATAAAATAGACTGTACATCAGAAAGAAAACATCAGAACTACTCAGGGGCTCTTGTTTTTAAAGAGTCTGTTTCTCAAAAAACACATGCTAACATCTTTCCTATGCAGGATGCTACCAGGCTGCAGACAGAGAAGCAGACTTCTCTTGGGAGTTTATAAAGGTAAAAATCCACAGTGAAACATTTCATCCCTCTTTACCTACACCAGAGGGCAGGGATGTGCTGCTAGATGGCAGAGAGGATGAGCTGTGGCTTACAACCAGGAGTTAACTTGGATCCAAGAGGGTGCTGATGTCTCCACATCGCAAATGTCAGTACAACCATGACCTGACACAACCCTACCATATCTGGATGACAGCTGATGAGTTTGAGAACAGGTAACAGGGCAGCTATGTGACTGCCTGCTGCCATACTACCTGGGGCTGTGGTGAGCAGCAATCCCACTGCCATGGTTACAATGGTTATGGATGTCCGTTCAGGCACCTCTGCCTGAGCTCAGCCACACTTCCATCCCAGACAGACTGTCTGGGGTGAAAAGCACAACCAGAGGGCAGGAAGGTCTGGTGGTTAGGCTGCTGCTTTGGGACTAAGAAGATCTGAGTAGAGTCATCTGCTCAGCTGCAAACTTCTCATGCAACCTTGGGGTAGTTGCAGGAGTGCTCTGGTCCTCAGTTTCCCATCTAAGGGGAGGCAATAGTGATGCTCTACCTTGCAGAGCCCTGCTGAGGGAAATGTGTGACCTGAAGGCACTCTGCATCCCTTACAGACTGGGCACATGCCCGTTACAGAGGGCAGTGCCTCGTCAATCCAGGGCATCAACGGTGCTGTCATCACAGGTAAGCTACTGCAAGCAAGCAGAGACCTGTGGTGAAGCACACTGCAAGGTTCCAGCCCTTCTCAGGCTTCACTGTGCATTGATTTGACTGTAGTTTTCCAAATCCCTCAGAGTGCTCAGTTACTGTGTGGAATCAGCAGACGTGCAGTTTGAGCACATGGAGAAAAAGCCATCTGCACAAGGTCAGCCAAGGAGCAGGAGCTGGGATCTCAGCCCAGTTACCACGTTCCTCTGGGGACTGAGAACAACAAACCGACACCTGGAGCCTCCCCAGAGCTGGAAATTGCTGTCGGGGGCTGAGCCGACCACCATGGTCATGCTCTGGGGTGGCTGTTGGGGTGCCAAGCTGACAACCCTGGTGTCATGCTCTGGGGTGGCCATTGGGTGAACCGATACCACTACTCCGAGGTCATGGCCCATCAACCTCTGACCTTTGATGTAAACATGTCACTGACTTTTGACCTTTAACCCATGTTTGACCTGCATTTTACCTGCATTTGCCCTTTGACCCATTGTTGACCTTGGACTTATCTTTGACATTTTATCCTCCCTTGAGTTTTGACTCTGAACCCCAACAGCTGCCTCAGACCATGACTTTGGGGTGCTTGGCTTGGCAACTTGCTGGCAACCCCAGACCATGACCTCAGGATGGTCAGCTCAGCACCTCGATGGTTGCCCCAGACCATGATCCCAGGGTAGTGGGATCAGCTTGCCTAATGGCCACCCTGGACCACGACTTCTGGGGTGGTTAGCTTGGCACCCTGATGGCCACCTCAAACCATCACCCTGGCTTGGTGGAATCAGCTTGCCCAATGGCTGTCCTAGACCATGACCCCAGGGTGGTCCGCTTGATATGCCAAAGACCACCCCAAACCATGACTCTGGTGTAACCACATTGGCTCACTCCATGCCTAAACCAACCACCCTGTTGTCATGGTCCAGGGCAGCTGTCAGTGTGCCAAGTCAGTCACCCCAGGGTCATGGTCCTGGCTTGGCACCCCTGAAGAGGAGACTGAGGGGAGAGCTCATTAATAGTTACAAATATCTAAATGGTGGGTGTTAGGAGGCTGGGACAGCACTTTTTTTTCTGTTGTATCCAGTGCCAGGACAAGGGGTGATGGGATGAAGCTGGAACACAAACAGTTCCATTAAACATAAGGAAAAACCCTTTCAGTGCTGAGGTGAGGGAGCCTTGGCCCAGGCTGCCCAGGGAGGGGGTGGAGGCTCCTTCTCTGGAGATCTTCCAAATCCACCTGAACACGTTCCTGTGTGACCTGCTTTGGCAGGGAGGTTGGACTAGATGATCTCTAAAGGACCCTTCCAACCCCCACCATTCTATGATTGTATGAATGGCATTTCCCAGGGGCTTCTCACTGCCCCACCTTGACAGCCAGGCACACAGAAAAAGACAGAGAGCAGCCAAGTACCACAAGAGACATCACAGAGAATGGTTCTGAGAGCACAGCTGATAGATTGTTTCCCCTGAGACTTCTACCCTACTGACTTACAGTGTGTAAACAGCAGCTTATCGGGCTGGGAGACAGAACAGTGTAATCCCCAGGGACATTATTAATCCTTCTCTTTTCCCTCCATCCCTCTGGCACTGCTGTTGCCAGCGTTCTCTCCAGCACGCCCTGCTCTGTAACTATAGCAACCTCAGTACACAGCTCTCCTGGCTGGCCCTGCAGCCGGAGCACACACACGGGCAGCAGCAAGGCAATGGAGGGTGAGCCCAGAGGTGAGCTGCATGGAGGAGGTGCATGCACAGGGAGGGGTAGTTGTAGGCATTGGGGCTTTACTTCTTGCTATATCGGGCTTTGCCAGCAAACTTCTGCACAAATGGGCTGCTAGGATAGTCTTTGATCTGGCTGGGGGAAAAAAGAAGCCTTTGTGGCAGGAGGAAACTGGCTTCCAAAGGGCAGAGCCCTCATGAAAATGAAGAGTCAGGGGGGAAATTCCCATGCAGGAGATAAAGGGATGGCTGTCCTCTGGCAGAGAGCAACACACACTTCAGAAGGAAGAAAAGCAGCAAGTGGTCATCCCCACTGGTGGCATTTACCTCTGCTGGTCTCCCAGGTGTGCAGAAGAGGATTGCATTCGGGTCTTGTCAAGAGAGGAAAATCTTCCCTCTCCACTATGCCCCACACAGGCTGAGCATCCAGCAGATAGCCATCAGGGGAAACCCTTTGCTTGGGCCAGGCTGTTACCTGAGTCAAGAGGTAAGTTGTTTGGTTTTCATGCTCAGAGCTTTTCCTTCACAGTACAGGAGCAGGTACAGGAGCAGTAGGACTACTCCCCAGCCACACACTGAGTCTCCCACACCTGCCCTGCAAACCCATTGTACAAGGTCTCCACATTTACCTAGAAAAACAAATTCCCCTCCTTTTCCAAATGTACCAGTCCTCAAAGCTCCAGCTGCCCTAGCATCAGTGAGAAACCTAAGGAATGGATAGGTATGTTGCCTGCTGCTCATGTACTTCTGCCCTTCCCCTGATGCAAATGGTGTCTTAAAACTTCTGCTTTTGAATCACAGAGAAGCAGCTTCACATACTCTTTGGAAAACAAACCTCTGAGCAAGAAAGGCTACGTGATAGGAGCAAGAACAGCCCAGCGCTTCACAGCAGAGCCACAGGTAAGGAAGAGCTGCAGCTTTGCAAGGATTCATAGGCTCTTCCCACCACAGACCATGAGTTTTAATCACACTTGCTGGGGCTGCCTCCAATTTTATATATAAGGTAACTATAGATCTCCTTAGACTTAGCCTGGTGTGAGGTGTTGAGCTTAGAGACCAGTGATTGATCACATGTATAAATGTACACCCTGAGGCAAAATCAGGGAAGGGGCTCAGCTATATCACCTGAACAAACACGCTATGTTTTCCAGACCAACTTCTCTGGAATAACATATTAGGAGAGAAATCACAGGGCACGCTGGCTAAGGAGTAGGGAGTGTATAATTGTTCTCATTTTTTCACACTGAGTAGCCAAAGCATGCAGTGAACAGCAGGTCTGCAATGGCCAGCCAGCTGCTGATCAGAGCATGTAGGAATGCTTTGCAGACCAACATCTTTCATATAGAATTCTTCTCTCTGGCAGACTGTGACTCCCAGCCCAGCAACGTACCAGTCATTCTGGAAGAAAGAGAGAAAACACCAGCCTGCCCACGCTCCCTTTTCTGTCAAGACACCACGATTTCCAGATAAGCCTTCAGATAAAGAAGTTTTCCCTGGGTAACGTAACTAATTTTCCTACACTTCTAACAATAAGCAGAGGCACTGGCAGGGAGAAATATCAAGACACAAATGGGAGACAGGTAACTTGAGTTCTCACTAATGCTTTTTCCTCTTCAAAAAGCTTTCCTGCTTTAGTCTTTAACTTAGCACGATGGCTAGAATACTACCACATGCATTTCTCTCATGGATCAAAGTAGGGCTGTAAAAAAAAACACCCTGATATTACAAACAGCATACACGAGCTCCAGAAATGAAGTATTTTGTGCCTGTTTTCTTTAGACCTGGAACTTACGAAACAGACAAGCAATTAAACAAAAAAAATCACTTGGCCTATGAAGTTTGGGTCTCCAGACTGGTCTTTAGTGCCGATGCCAGCAAAGAGGATGCTAAAAACAGAGGTACAGAAGGTAAGGGCAAGGATGAGGGATGTCATTCCTGGCTCAATGTTTCTGACGAAGGAAATTGTATTTGCACCGTATTGTATCATCCTTTCCTCACTGGGTATGTTTGCAAAAAGCTTTAATCCTTAAAAAAACCCTTTTGCTCTAGAAGTTTCCACCTACAAAGTGAGAGAACCAGAGCATAGAAGCCATGTACATCTGCTAAAAAGCAAACCTTTCTGATTTAAAACATAGGTTAAAGTTCTTGATGCTACCTAACATCTTCCTGCCCTTTTCTGAAGCAACTATCTAACAAATACTCGTTGTTTTTTTAGATGACCATAGACAAAGAATTCAGGAAACATCGGAACCGAGTGGCCTATCTGAGTTTATACTACGACTGAGGAGCTGCCCTCCCCTTCCAGCCAGCCAGCTCTGGCCTCATCTCTGTTTTCCACTCACTTGTGGAGACGTTCACCTGCACTACCCTGCCTCTTCAAATAAAATCATTTCAAAAGGAGGCATTCCCTGCTGCTAGTTGTGCTTACCTGGTCCTGTGGCAGGCCCTGTGCCTCTGAGGGTGTTTGGGTCCCTTCCCTCAGCCCAGGCAGGGCTGACAGCCGTTGTTGCTGAGTCGCCACGGAATCACCTCACCCTCCACCACATGGCTTCCCTCACCACAGGGGGGGATTTTCCCCTTAAAATCCAGCCCTCCTATGTCCTGAGAGCAGCCAAATGACACAGCGAGTGGGTGGCTCTGCTGCCGCCCCATCTCCTCAGCAATGGGACTAAATGCCACCATCTTCTCCTCAACCATCAACCTGCCTTCCTCAGCCTCCTCACCTCCAACAGCCGCTCCAGGCGGTGCCAGGGGTCCACCCACAGCCCAACAAGAGCTGAGAAACATGGGGATGTACAATGCAACACCACCAGCACTGCGCTGCCCTGATATGTTCAGATAGAGTATAAAGTCTTTGAGCGCTGCCAGCAACTGTGTTAAAGTAGAAGACTGTAGTAGAGGCGGTGCTGGGACAGGTTAGAGCAGATGGCCTGTGAGATGCAGGTTGGCACTACTTTTTCCCTACTGACATGAAGATATTCTCAAGCAAGGAGCAAGCAACATGCTGGTAATTAAGAATCTGGCCACGAAAACAAACTTAGTCTGAAACAGAAAGGTGCTGGTGTTCTTCACTAGCTGTTTCTGTAATGTGTAACTCAGACCCTTAGGGATTTCTATAAATGTTTACAAACCTTCACGCACAGACTTAATCTGTCTGATCACAAGCTCGATTCAATCTCAGGGGAAAACTAGGCAGGCAACATTCATCCTGTGTTTAACTACCAGTCACAATGCAGGCTTTAAAATTTCCTAGGTCTGTTTTAGCTGTTTCCATGGCAAATTTCACCTGTAGCTCAATTTCAGCTATAAAACTAAACCACATTCTTCAAATTTCCCACTTTCAGCCTCTCACAGAGGCAAAACAACAGCTGCTCATCGCCCTCCCAGTCACAAGAGACTGCTTTGTAGTTGCAGTTGTCAAAAAAAGGATGTACTTGCTGATGCACGGTTGCCCCTTTGGGTACAATCTTTTGAAGGAGGGGGTATGACTCATAGGAAACGTTACTATCCTAAACCAGTTTATGGCTGTTAAGGCTTCACCTTTGTATTCATGGCTGATACTGCATGCTTCACCTCCATCTATCTTGGTTTTCTAATCAGGAGAAAAATATATGTGTAAGAGAAGATGTAAAAGAAAGTATGCAGTACCTATGATTCTGCAGTCCCTCCTCAACCACATGTTCCACCTGTAACTGGAGAAACCTACTAAAGCTTTTTGCAAAGCTGATGGTATTTCCAAAGGCACTTTGTTCTCACTAAACACAGTTCTAATGAACCAAAGTTTTTCTTGGAAAATTCCCAGCCTTCTCAGCTATCAAGTGCTGCTGTGGAGAAAGGAAGAGATGCAGAGGGAAGGACAGGATTTCCTACTACCTGTAGACCCCAATGAAAATAAGCTCCAGTCAGGTGTTTTTCCACTCTTGAAACTTTAAGGACTCGGTCACGTTTTGCTTGTAGGAGATAAAATTGCTTTTATTATGAACATAAACATCACTATTTTCATTCTACAGTTTCCCCCTACCCAGTGAGGGACTTTCTGATTACAAAAAAAAAAAAGCTTGATCCAAGTAAAAAATGATAGAAACTTTTCTATATACATACATACACACAGGGTCTCTGTACATTTGTTATTCTGTACAAGCAAGGCACCAGCAGAAGTGACAATGGCACATGCAGGACTTTTTTTTGCTAGTGATGTCATTTCATTTTTTTTTTTTTAGCAGGAACACCTCCCTCCTCACCAAAACAATTCCTCCTTTTTGTCTTCCTCCTCTGTGGGTGATGGAGGCCCGTGAGGATGTATCACCTACAAGGAGGTGAACATGTAACTGATCTCCCTGGTGACTGCAAGACCTCTTGCATTCAGCTGCTGCTCTAGGAAATCACAAGCTGCCTGGTAGGCTGACGCAGGCACTTTTTGCTGCTTCTGCCAGCATGTTTTCATCCAGGAGAGATGCTTGGGAGACTGGACCAAACTGTAAGAGTCTTTTGTCATAGAAATTTAACCCATATTTTGCCTAAGTAAAGGTTGAATGGAAAATAAAAGCGGGGCCCTCCAGTAGCAGCTAATAGTTACGATACACCCATCACCACTCGTTTTCACTGCTGGAATAGTCTTCAGCTCTGGGGAAAATAAAGGGAAAAAAAACCAAACCAAAGAGCAACTTCTGCTGATAAAAGCCCATCTTTGAGAATGGACAAACAAAAGCAAAAGTGTGATCACTAGCATGGCCCTACAGACAGCAATCAATGCAGCTTTATGCCATACTCCAGGTTTTTCAGCACAGCATCTTTCAAAACAGCTGGTGAAGGCAGTGAAGTCTCAAAGGACTCAAAGGGCTGTGTTGAAACTAACAATAGAACTGAAACATAGCCCGAAGCAGCTGTTGAATCTTGCCATTCATACTTCTAGAAAATCATCTCAAAGCAGAACAGGGTAAACACCACACTTAAAAGGACTGAGTTAGAAGTGCAGCTGCAGTCACAAAAGTGAGAATAAAATCCTCAGCTCTCTATTTACACATCATTCTCTCACCAACACATCAGATGCTTTTAGTTTATTAAATAAAAGTCTGTTTGCTTTTACCTGCCAAGAATCCAAAGGAAAGAGACCTCTCTGGGATTTTTCTGCCTCTGTTAATACACGCTCCTTAGATTATAAAGCCAGGCAGGGCTGATTGCAGAAGTTTCTTTTCTAGCCTGCCAGCCAGCCACAAACTCATTACGCCTTTGTATTCTGCAGAGCCTGCTGGGAAACACGGAGGAGCAAGAACCCTCGTGTCCCCTGGCTCTTCAGAGGCTAAATGCTGCCGACAGTGAGAACACACCAAAGTAAACAAGACAGTTCCTGTCTGTAACCCGGTGGCCTCCAGTGCTTTTAAGGCAATTGACCGTCGGCAGGAGAACAGAGGGAAAAGGGGGAGCATTGCAAGCAAGGATGAGAGTCTGTTCACTAGGCAGGCAGAGATCATTCTTCTGCTTCTGCCACACAGCTGGATTGCTTCTCATGTCCTGCTTCATGCCTCAGCCACAGCAGCAGAGGTGAAGGCCCCTGGGTTTGTCTTCCTCTGAGCAGCCAGCTGGCTGCACCTCACTTCTTTCTGCGGATCTTGGGCTTTTTCACTGGCCGGAGGTAGGGATTGTCTATCACATTTTCCTCCCCATTCCGACTGCCTGACAGGGAGGCATTTTGCTGTAACACTGAAGCATTCTCCTTTTCAGGCCCAGAATCATCCTGCCACATTAAAACAAAAACAAACACAAACATAAAGAACCAAACTTAGGCTAAACCAGGCTTAGAAGTTCAAACCACATCACCTATGGGCAACACAGATAATCAACAACCAAGGCAGACAGCAGCACACAAGGAGCAGCATTAAAGGCCTCCTGATTTTCTAACACAAGAAGAACCCCTGTAGGAACAACATGGGACCCTAAGACAATCCTCCTTCCTCCAACACTGAAATGAAGGTTGGACTGAAAGCTCATGATCCAACCTCATTTTGCATTGCACCTTGCAGAAAGTTCCAGAACCATGACAATGTTTAGTCATTTACACTTGGTAAAACACAGCTGCTCTGCCCTCTCCCACCTACTCTGCCCAGCTGCAAGGAAGGCAGGCAAAGCACCAGGTTTCATAAGCTTATCAGGCCCAAGAGACTCCGATCTCTCAGGCTGGGCATACCGTGCTCATGTGCAGGGGCAGGTTCTCAGTGTCTGTCTGGTCATCTTGCTCAGATGAATCCGTTTCTTCCATCTGCTGCATTTCCAGCTCAGAAGGGAGAAGGGCTGTCAGGTAGGGTACAGTGAAAGGCCTGGCAGCAATCACTAGGGTCAGGGAAAAGGACAGAGTCAGCAAGCTGGGAGAAGGTTCCTCAGGTCAGAGAGTATGAAGCACAAAGCCAACCAGTTACTTAGAGACTACTTTCTCTGGTTCTGGTTTTAAACACACACAATCTTCCTGCTTCAGGAAAGAAATCCTAAAAGATGGTGCTCTCTAACTGCCTGTTTTCTGAGGCCTCTTTATGTTTCCAGACAAGGACAAGCATCATACCACAGAAAAAGTCCTTCCTGACCTCCATAAACGTTCAATTACCTCACAGACTGAAGTATCACTTACTCCCCTTAAAGACAACACTGACATCTGTGTGGCCAGTGAGCCTTGGGAGGTGGGAATTGCCATCACTGCTTTGCAGACAGCAAAACAGGAAAATCTCCAGTGCTTACCACAAAAATGTAAGAGAGAAGAGATGACTTGTTCCAAAATCACACAGCAGCAGACACAGGCTTGAAATGAGCTTTGAATTTAGCACCTATATGCCAAGGCCTTGTCCATCAGCAGACAGACAGATGTCACTCAGCCTTTGGTGAGGATGGAAGCCTACCATTTAGCTTTGATTCTTTGATTCATTTGGCTTTGATTCTGTTCCTCATCCCCATTATAAACAGAAAACTCCTCATTTCCCAGCCTTCCAGCATCCAAGAAGGGCAAATACAACATGATCATTCAGTGGCCACCTCCCACAGCAGTGAGAACTCATAACGAATCATCCACCCAGTTAGACAGCTGTCACATACAGCACAAAGTGTCCCAGATAACTCACGTGGGAATGTGCTAACATCATCTTTGAAGAGACTCTGTGTTTCTCCTGTCTTAGCCATGAAACGTGTGAGAGCTCTCTCCACGTCACGCCGCTGAGACGCCGCCTTTTCCCGTAACACCTGGTAATCAGACACCGGCTCCCGGTACGTCTGTGCAGCAGGGAGGAAGGAAAACAACACCAAGGTTAGAAGTTCAAAGCACTCCTAGGATGCAGATGCTACAGGAGAGTGTTGACCTTCGATATGCAGTGACTATCAGAGAGCCATGGGTGTCAATCAGCCAAAAATCTACAGCGTGGGCAACCTACCACCGAGTCAAATAGGAAACAATGTTTTGGATAAATGGTACCAGCACTGCAGTAATGCTTACTAAATGGCTTACTGCTTACTGCTTACTGCAGTAATGCTTACTAAATGGCATCAAAGTCTTTTGGGTTTTTCTTACTCACTGGTGTCTTGATGTAAGTGTGAGGATCTGGAAACTCAGGGAAATGGCCAGGAATGTGGGATGGATGTGGCTTGTTCTGCCCGGCTGTCAGAGCTTTGGGAGTCACGGGCTGGTTTGTCACAGGAGCTACAGTTAGAAAAGACACACACACACACACACCCCAATCAGCCAGCTGCAATTTGCTAAGAGTTCATAGAATCACAGCATGGTGGGGCCTGGAAGGGACCTTTAGAGATCATCTATATCATCCCCCCTGCTAAAACAGGTCCCACCTAGATCAGGTCACACAGAAATGTCCAGGCAGCTTTTGAACACCTCCAGAGAAGGAGCCTCCACACCCTGCCTGGGCAGCCTGTGCCAAGCATGAAGTGTCAGCTTCCACCTAGCTGTGACCCATGTCTCCAGGTCCTACGAAAGGGACAGAGCCAATCCCATGAACAATCATTTCAGATTGTGTTTGGCATCCCCCAAGGGCACGAGGATTATGTGACTCCTGTCTCCTTCACAAGGAGAACAAAAATGTGCCACGAGGATGCTGAAGCAAAAGCAGAGGGTACCTTCCTCTGTTACACAGTCATTACAGGAGTCCTCAACACAAACTGCACTTCCAGGAGCAGTGGGCTGTATCATCCAGCAAAGCAGCAGCTCTCTGGCTGCTGGCAGAGAGAAATGCCAAATTATTTCCTGGTTTAAGATGAGAAAGGGTTTCCCACATACGGGCAGTGATGACCATCCTCTGGGAGCGCTTGGCATAGGGAGGAAGCGTTTCAACATTGAACCCTGAAAGACAGGAGGAAACAGAAATCACACCAAGACTTAACCCTGTCAAGAATCCCTTCTGCTAGGCTTCTCCAGAATCTTTTTTTTTTCCCCAAGGGCTCCAAATTACATCAGAAAGCAAATCACTCACTCTGTGTCTATTCATACTGCATATGCCTGCCTGAGGCCCACAACAGTGAGCACCACACACACCAGAAACATGGGGGACAGGTTCTCCTACCCACACAGCACACTCAAAGCTTCTGCAGTGCAGTGGAGTTAGTGAGATCAGTCAACTACTCACCCATTTCCACCAGAGTAACCACGATATCGGAGAGCGTGGGCTGCGTGCGGGCCGTGTGCTCACAGTAGGACTTTGCACTCCTGCCAATTTCAGAAAGATCTGGGAGGAGGAAGCAAAAAAAGAACCACCACGTGTTTGATTCAGTGAGCACACATTTATATCAACCCAATCCTAGTGTCAGAGAGAGGAATGTTTAGCAAATTTAACAAGCAGTGACCAATGAAGCTCCCAGGAGCCAGCGTCTGACAGGCTGCGTGTTGTGAAGTGTGGAGGCACCAAAGAGCAGAGAATCAGACATTTTCCATAGGTGCAGAAGACAAATCTGCATCACAGGCACGACAAAAATTCAGCACTTGGTCATTTCTTGATTTCAGAAAAAGAGGTAACCTGAGATGTGAGGCACATCACCCACAGCTGCCAAACACACACACTTCTGAAGTCTCAACCAACCACATGGCTGCAACTCTGCTTCATTTTCCTGTTTGTCCTTAAAGCATCGTGGTATATGGAGCTTATTAGGAGAAAGAAAACAGTTGAGGGGACTGGTGTGACTTTGCTGGACACTCACAGCTCTGCAACATCTCTGTCAGAGTCTCCACTGCTGCCTTCTCAGCGCTCTCGAAGCCGGCCTCTGTCAGCAAGGAGCTGACCACCACCTGCAGAGTCCTCCTGCGAGCCAGGTAGTAGTTATCTGCTGGTGTGGTTGTGTGCTTGCTGCCCGACCTCTGTGGACACAGAACCCCCCCACCCCAAAACAAGGGATCAATGGAATGAAGCCAAATCTCAGGGGAGCAGCAGGCCTCAGCGCTCCTTGCCTTGGAGCAGGTTCTGGGGGCACTGCTGTGGGATGGGCTGTGTGACACACATGAGGGATGACAGCAGGGCTACCTGTGCTCAGGAGGCAGGGGACAGCCCTGCCTGTCCCTCACCACACACATGTACATGTACACACAGTATATAGAGGCTGCCCAGGGAGGTGGGTGAGTCCTCATCCCTGGAGCTATTGCAAAGCTGTGGAGCTGAGGGGCTGTTGGCCGTGGGTGAGTGATGGGCTGGGCAGGATGAGGGGAGGGCTGGGACTGCAGCAGCTTCACAGGCTTTTCCAATGAGCCAGCAATGTGCTCATGTGGCCAAAAAGGCCAATGGCAGCCTGGGGGCAGCAAGAGAATGTGGGCAGCAGGGCCAGGGAGCTTCTGCTGCCCCTCTGCTCTGCCAGAGCTGCTGAGGCCTCATCTGGAGTCCTGGGGCCAGTTCTGGGCTCCCCAGCTCCAGAGGGACAGGGAACTGCTGCAGAGAGGCCAGTGCAGGGCCAGCAAGATGCTGAGGGGACTGGAGCATCTTCCTGCTGAGGAAAGGCTGTGGGACCTGGGGCTGTTCAGCCTGGAGAAGGGTGAGGGGGGAGCTCATTCATAGTTAGAAATATCTCACTGGTGGGTGTCAGGAGGTTGGGGCAGCACTTGTTTCTGTTGTATCCAGTGCCAGGACAAGGGCTGATGGGATGAAGCTGGAACACAGTAAGTGCTATTTAAACACCAGGAGCAAGTCCTTTGGTGCTGAGGTGAGGGAGCCCTGGCCCAGGCTGCCCAGGGAGGGTGTGGAGGCTCCTTCTCAGGAGGTTTCCAACCCCACCTGGACACGTTCCTGTGCCCCCTGAGCCAGGGGCAGCTGCTGTAGCAGGGGCTGGGGCTGGCTGAGCTCCGCAGGTCCCTCCCCACCCCGCCGCTCTGGGGTTCCAGGACACACAGGCACAGCCGCGGCCCCTTTAACACACGCGCCCCAGGCTCAGCCCCGCCTCGCTGCCCCCCGCGCCGGCCAATCCAAGCGGAGGATCCCCCAGCCAATCAAACCTGGCCGCTGAGCCCCGCCCCCTCCGGCCATTCAGCCAATCGGCGCGTCCCTCTCCTCAGCCTCCGCCTCGGTGCCTCACGGTTAGGCCGCAGCGGCCGCAGCAGGAACGGAGCCGCTGCCGTTCTGTCCATCCCTCTCGTTAGAAACCTCCCCCCCTACGCCCTCCCTCCCACTCCCGTCCCGGCGAGGAGCCGCCGTTACCGTGCCGGAGCTACCGGACGCAGTGTCGGCCATCTTGGAGCCATACGGGACGTGTGCGCATGCGCCAGGTGCGGGTGTTGGGGGGTGTGACCGTGACGCGGGAGGGGGCGGCGCGCGCGGGGCATTGTGGGGTTTGTAGTGTCGGGCGGGAAGGGGCGCGCGTGGCCGCCCCCGCTGAGCCCTTGTCCCGCAGCGGTGCCCGGGGCTCTGCCCTGCACAGCCACAGCCGCAGCCACTGCCGCAGCCGCTGCCGCCTTGGCCCGTTAGATGTAGGTGAGGGTTGGTACGGGCACGCCCTGTGCCGTGAGCCTGCGGGGAGAGGGTCCCAAAGTTCAGATCGCCCCGTTCCCAGGCTCGTGAGAGCATCTTTGCAGCCTGGATGGGAGGAGGAATCTCTGTGCTGCCAGGGCTGTCAGGCATTGGAAGGGGCTGCCC
>WBNH01004826.1:0-11149 GCA_013401255.1 Urocolius indicus | reverse complement strand
GTGGGTGTTGCACTGAGGCCAATGGGCTGGTGGGTGATGGGGCTGGGACAGAGGCTGCACCCCATGAGTTTAAAAGTCTCTTCCAGCCGAAATTCTATGATTCTACCTTGTTCGTCCCCTGAGATGCACTGAAGCCTGTTGTTTTCTGCTGCTTCTGTGGGCAAGTCGGTGCAGAGCCCTCAACTTGTCTGTACAGGGCAACCAGGAAAGCAAAACCTCCTGTCATGGTTTTACCTTTGCACTAGAATAGCCTACGCTCCCTTTAGGAAATTATTTACTAAAAGAGCATGAAAAGCACTGGTAGTGTGCCAGGAACCCTGTAACCATGGGAGCATTTAAGGTTTTCCTGTTGTAAGCAGTGTGTACTCTTAGCTGAACCTTGGTGTACCAGCTCGTGAGCTGCGATCTTTTGATCAAAGCTTTGGTGGCAGTGAAGTGTTTCAGAAAGACAGAACAGGAAAACCCCACACTGTAACTCCCACCTCTTATTTCCTGTTTAAAGTACATGTGTGGGAGAGCAAGAACATTGTAAGAACCAATTAGTGCTTGTGAGAGACGGGTAACAAAGGTGATGTAAACAACAACTGCCACGCTGGAAATTAAAGGTCCTGATCTCATTTGCTTTGGAGGGCAGCAGAGCTTCCACACGCTGCTGGTTTTTTCAGCAACAATAGCAGCAGAATGCATAAACAAATAGGGAAAGTGAGGAGGCAGAGGAAGGTGGAGGTTGGATTGTTCAAAGCAAACATGCCTGCAAGAAGGAAATTTCTTGATCATCAAAGGTAGGAGGCAACATAGTTCCAGAGACTGAAAATGTGATGTAGGGGGCCATGTTATACCTTATGTGCTCAGGGACAAGTAAAAACGTTGTCAGAGGGCTGGTGGAGCATAATCATGACAAAGATACTAAAAGTACCTTGAAATGGCTGGGTGTGAGGGGGCTGGTGCTGCCTGGGGATCTTGCTGCACTTTGTTGATGTGAATTCCCAGGGAGTCAGAGTTCTGCCAAACTGTGAGGCAGCTGCTTTGCTGGTGCTTGGCAGGGATGCCTGTCTCTGCCAGGGCTTGGTAGCAGAGGTAGGGCAGGCTCTCAGCCCCCTAAAATGTTAAGAAGACATGTAGAGCAGTGTTTACAGAAATACTGAGCCCCTGTGGCTTCCAGTTGAGGAATCTGCACACTAGTTGTTATAGATCAAGCTGAAAGCGAGGAGATGGGAGTGTTTGTTTTGGGTAAGTTGCAATTTGCTGGGTAACTTTTGAAGTGTTTGACCCCAGTTGTTTGGATGGGAAGGGCAGTGAACTCTGACAGGCCTGGGCTGAACGCATCTGTGCAGTGCTGCTGCAAAGAGGGGCTTGGGCTGAACTAGAAATGTCTGTAGAAGCACTGGGGGGGTTTCAGAGGGGTTGGTACTCTGCCTGCACAGAAGCTCCATGCCTCTTAGTCTCAGCTTGCCATTAAGTTAATTTTACAAGCTGCTCTTGTAGCAAATCCATGGGATGAGTAAATGGGGAAGCAAGTGTGGACAAGTGCTTTTGCTGATGAATCACTGAATCTGAAGGGTTGGAAGGGACCATGAAAGCTCATCCAGTGCAACCCCTCTGCCAGAGCAGCAGCACCTAGAGCAGGGCACACAGGGACTCATCCAGCTGGGTCTGTAATGTTCCCAGAGAAGGAGACTCCACAGCCCATCTGGGCAGCTCATTGCAGTGCTCCCTCACCTCATCAGGGAAGCTTTTTCTTGTGTTTCTTTGGAACCTTTTCCATTCCAGTTTGTGCCCATTGCCCCTTGTCCTCTCATTGGATGTTGTGGGCATTGGAGTACTGAGTAAGGCAGAATTTTCTTCTTATAATTTGCCAGCCATCCCATTCAGCAGAGGGAAAAAGAAAAAGAAAGTGATTTGTGGTGTGGAGATAGATCCTGAAATGCTTTGGGCAGAAGAGAGATGGAGTAGGGGCCCAGTATAGAGTGTGGGGGTAGCATGCACGTGTTTGAGATGTGTGCAGGTCAGGACCTCAGGCTGCTCTCACCTCTGCTACTCCCTCACCTCAGGTACTTCTTTGCTCTTCTGTCTATAGAGCGAGGAAGATGGAAGATATATTTTAGCTGAGTTATCTTACTGAGAGTGTGAGGGGTACAATATCAATGCTGCACATGATAATTTATCTGTAACTCCTGGTTGATTTGTTGTACAAGGAGAGTCTCTGTTTGCTCTCTTGTCTGCTGTACTTTGTAATGTCACTTTTCAGCCTGTTATTTAACAGAATGAAACAAACCTGGTGTTCAGTTGCTGCCTTTGGGAGTGTTTATGCATTTAACTGCTTCATGTAAAGCATGGACACAATGCTGAAGAATGCTGACTGAGACCAGCACCCTCCTCCTATTCTGTAGAATTAACTGTTGATCTCTTGAGCCACTCAGCTTCTCTCTGCTCACATTTTATTCTATGTGATGCTTGTCTCTGTCCATGTGGATAAAGGGCATCCAATGTCCTCCTGAAAGTGAAGAGGCTGAGCAGTTAAGGAAAACACTGGCATAGCCTTTCAGCTTTTGTAGGAGAGGGGCCCTGCAGAGGCAAGAACTCAGACCCCTCATATGTGTCAGCAATTCCCAGCTGGTTATTTTGCTCTGAGATGCCCAGCTCCTACCCAAGCAATGCTGAGGGAGCCTTACCTGACCTGGCCTGTATTCCCATCAGAGATCAGACACCCCACATGACGATTCAGGTTGGAAAGGACCTCAGGAGATCTCTAGACCAGGCTTCTGCTACAAGTGGAGTCAGCAATGAGATCAGACCAAGGCTACCAAATGCAAACCTTCCTGTGCCCACTTGTCTCGTTCATCCCCACAGTGGTGAAAAGCAGAGGGACACTGGCCGGTGTAGCTGGGCTCTCTCTCAGCTCAGGCAGACTTCAAGGAGTTTCCCTCAGGTGCCAGCTCCCTGTGCAGCTGAGAAATGTGCCTGCCAGGACAGGGGTGAGGCCAGTGCAGTGCCTTCCCTCCCACAGCTCACACACGTGCCCCCAGGCAGCGTCTATCCCTCTGGTTTGTGTATGTGCTGCCTCCTCCCCAGCCACAGCCCTGCAGTGCTGCTCTGGCACCCTCTGTCTCCTGCTCGGGCTCCCTCTATGGAGACGGTTGTTGCAAAGGAGACTGCTGAAATTCCAGCATGTGCACAGGTTTCCTGCTCTGGCTGGTGTGTATCCCCCTGCTTTTGATGCCTTTTGCTGATTCTTTCCTTTGTACGTGTTGCATTACCCGACTTCTTCGTGTGTGGGAGCTGTTGTGTAAATAAGAACGCTTCAGAGCTCTGTGCTGCGGGCTTTTGATTCTCTTGGGAATTTTTAACTCCTTCCTAATACTTCATAGACAAGTTTCAGAAAACAGACTTGTTTAAATCTCAAGCTCTTTGCATTTCAGGGGCTTTGCTTTGGGAAGGGAGTGGTGGAGAAAGTCCTGCAGTGAGGGATGCTAGAGGAGGCTGGCTGCTATGGTTAGTGGGGCAGTGCACACTGTTATTCTGGGCTCTGCATCCAGTCTGCTGAGTAACCATGAGCAAGTATCTGCTTCTCCACGTTTCATTTTCCCATCTCTAAGTACTGACATTCTTTGTGAGATGCTTTTCAGAGCTGATAAAAAGTAGCATCTGGCAATCAAATGTTCTTGCTGATGATGCAGTACCCTTGGAAAGCTCTTCCCAGAGCAGAACAGTCCATGTTGGACTCACTACAAGCAGAGGATACAGAGGCTGGCAGAAATCCACTAGTCCACTTGCAGACAGTCCCTAAATCCTGGAACCAACATCACATCCCTCTTTATGGTCTGGGTACATAATTCTTCCCTTAGGCACAGCTCCCTTCAGGTTGGTGAGGTCTAAAAAACTTGCATAAAGGTTCAGCTACTCAGTGATTTCAGTTTCTTGCATGTTCCTCTAGTACTGGCTGCTCTGAAGTAGCAGCTAGGAGCCACTACAGGAGAGTAGCCAGCTGAGCCAAGAGGAGGCTAGCAGAAAAAGAGCACTTCAGTGCCAGGCTAAAAGATGTTGCCATGCATCCAGTTTGGAAGGGACAGAATTTGGAAGCAGAACCATGCTGGCAGTCTGTGTCCATAGGTGGAGGGAGGCATCTTTGTTTGGGAGCCCGTGTGAAGTGGGAAATGCCATTGCCACTGGAAGAACTTGCCAGTGTAATGTGCCAGTTTCCTCTGGAGAGCTGTGAAACTGGTCCTCTGGCAGCAAAACAAAACCAATGCAGGATGGTGATAGTCTGTGTGCCTTCCTGGGCATGTTGTGTTTTCCCAAAGACTGGAACCTTTCTCATTGTTGCCAACAAAAAAAAAAAACCCACTTTCACACTGGTGGCAAACTGAGAAAGGAAAAAGTGCACGTGTCTGTACTCTGGATCATAGAATCACAGAGTGCTGGGGGTTGGAAGGGACCTTTAGAGATCATCCAGTCCAACTCCCTGCCAAATCAGGTCCCACCTAGATCAGATCACACAGGAATGTGTCCAGGTGGGTCTTGAAGAGCTCCCAAGAAGGAGCCTCCACACCCTCCCTGGGCAGCCTGGGCCAGGGCTCCCTCACTGAAAGAGGGAAAGAGTTTTTCCTATGTTTAAATACAACTTTTTGTGTTCCAGCTTATTTCAATTACCTCTTGTCTTGTCACTGGATGCAACAGAAAAAAAGTGCTGCCCCAACCTCCTGACACCCACCATTTAGATATTGGTCTCCTCCAGGCTGAACAGCCCCAGGTCCCACAGCCTTTCCTCAGCAGGAAGATGCTCCAGTCCCCTCAGCATCTTGCTGGCCCTGCACTGGCCTCTCTGCAGCAGTTCCCTGTCCCTCTGGAGCTGGGGAGCCCAGAACTGGCCCCAGGAATCCAGATGAGGCCTCAGCAGCTCTGGCAGAGCAGAGGGGCAGCAGAAGCTCCCTGGCCCTGCTGCCCACACACTTCTTGATGCCCACAGGATACACGTTGCTGCTCATGGTCAGTTGATGATCCCCCAGCACTGCCAGGTCTCTCTCCTGGAGCTGCTCTCCAGCAGGTCACCCCCAGCCTGTGCTGGTGCAGAGGGTTGTTCCTCCCCAGCTGCAGGACTCTGCCCTTGCCCTTGTTGAATCTCAGCAGGTTCCTCTGTGCCCAGCTCTCCAGCTGGTTGAGATGCTGCTAAATGGCAGCACAGCCTCTGGTGAATCACATGCACATTGCTTAAAAGAAGAGGTAGGAGTTGGGGTTCTCAGATGTGTTGACATTATACAATTCTGTGACCCCAGACAAGAAGAATATTAACCTTGTTGAGATCCAGCTGAATAGTTACTCTGATGTGAACAGTCCTAGAGGGGAAGCTGTAGAGCTTGTTGAAATTCATATTGGAAAGAATAATGGGAACTGCTGACTCTGGTCCCTTTGGGTAGGGAAGGCCCAAGGCTTTGCCATTATTTTGAGCCTGGGAAAATGCTCAGCCATAGCAGAAGAGACTATAGAGGCTGGCTGGATGACTTTGATGTTTTAAACTCTCAGCTTTGAGAGAAGTGGTTAGTCAGACAGAGCTTACAGAGCTCAACACAGGGCTGAAATTTTACAGCATGAGTTAGACAGAAAGCCAGGCCAAATGATCTAATGTCCCTTTGTGCTCTTAAATTTCATTGTGCCTTTGGTTTGCCAGAGCAATGTGCCTTGGAAAGGCTCAGTGCCAAGGATGGAGCTGCTGCAGGTTGGCTTCCTCATAGCATTCAGCCCCAAAAGGCTGCTGGTGCCACCTGCACAGTATGAGGCTGCTCCAAGCCACCCCAGGCCCGTTGCCACCAGAGGGCACGTTGTGCCCGACGTGTTCTTAGTTCTGAGCAACTGAATTCTGAGACCAAAATCACCAACAGTGATTTTATTTAGACTCTCACACCCCTGAGCTGTCAGGATGACACCAAAATCCTCCCCACTCTCATTTGTTGCTGAAAAGCTCCTATAAGCCCCCCCTTCCCAATTCCTTGCCTGATGAGAACTGAGGGGTTTTGTCCTGCAGTGTGACAAACACTTGATATGCAGAGGAGCTGCTGCTGGGAAAGGAGGGAATAAACAGCACATCTGAGAATGGGGTTTTTTTGCTGATGGCATTGGCTTATCCCTTGCAGAAATGAACACTCAGAGGCAGAGCTTACAGCCACGTTGCTGCTGGTCTTTTTCATTCTTTTATTTACTATTTTGAGCCTTATTATTTGTTTGTCAGGTTATTATCCTCCTCTCTAAAACAGCAGTGCTGTTATTGTTGGCAGTATACATTTGTGTTAATTAAAGCCTCTTGAAGTAAAGACCCTCGCAGATTTCTTCTTGCTGGTTTTGTTCTTTAGTAGAAGAGGCTGATCCTTGAGCCCTGCCTGGGCTCGTAGGGAGGCATGGGGGATGCACATGAGCTCTCTGGATAGTGCTGAGGAGTCACGTCTGGAATTTACATTCACCTTTCAAAAGGATGGAACGTTCACAACGGGTGGAGAAGAGATTCCAGTGTGCAAAAGGCATCTCAGCGTGCGGGTCGGGCGTTGCAGCCGTGGAGGTTCTCAGTGTGAAGCTTGAAGCCGTTTAGTCAAACCTATAAATAATCACAAAGGGGAGAAGGTGTCTGGTGGTAGAGGGCTCTTTGATGGAACAGCAGCATAACAAGATCCAGGTGCTGGAAGTGCAGGTCAGCACAGTTAGAACAGGAAATAAGATGCATCTCTTTATAGGGGAGTGTAATTGGGCTCCTGAAGGGTGCAGTGCACTCCCAGAGATAGCAAGAGGAACTGTCTCTCCAGAAGGTAATGCTGTGGTTTATCCGCAGGCAACTGAGCTAGACACAGGATGCTGTGTTTATATCCAGCTCCTAAGCAGTTAGTCAGAGCTGCTATCCCATCTGAAGTTGTGCTATCTGGCAGTGTATGAGCTGGAATTAGACCCTGAAAGGTCCCTGTCTCTCTTCCCTTGATACTTAGGCAGGCTGCCTCCACCCAGTGTCTCCTGCTGCAAGTTTTGCTCCTTAAAAACAAGCCTGCAACAGCAAGGAGGTCCCAGGAGCATTATTTGGCCAAACTGGAATGTCAGAACATCTTTATGGCTTAAATCAGGCCTGGGGTGATTTTTGGGCCTTTTATTTCAACACTATTCAGCTGATGTAAAAACTGTCCCTTCCCATTTCACCAGCTCATAGCTAGTTCTGAGTCAGTGCCATGTCTAATCCACCAAGCATGTAAACCCACACCTCCAGCCTGTCCAGAATCTCTGCTGCTGAGAACTATTGCAGCTCTCTGGTCAGCTCATCCCGCCTCAGCCGTGACTCAGTGCATGTTCTCCTCCATTCTGTCCCTGTTTGCCTGAAGCTTTAGGGTCCAAAGGTGATGATGAGTTGACTTAAGTCTGCCTTCATGAAATGATTAGATGTGAACTTTATTTCCTAAGGAACAACAGATGTCAGGGCTTCCTGAGAGAACAGGCAGAGGAATGCTGCCAGCTTTAAGGGATGCTCCCTGGTGCAGATTCTGACAGACAATGCAAGTCTTCCCTCCTGAATTGGGGAGGATAACAAGTTCTCTGACCAGTCTTACCTGCAAGCTGTCATTCTGACTTCCTATCCTTGCAAACTGTTTTGGACAGCTGCTTTGGACATACCAGATGCTGGATGTAACAGCCACTGATCTCAGAATCACAGAACCTGAAGGGTTGGAAGGGACCTCCAAAGCTCATCCAGTGCTGCCTCCCTGCCAAAGCAGCAGCACCTAGAGCAGGGCACACAGGGACTCATCCAGCTGGGCTTGGGATGGCTCCAGAGAAGGAGCCTCCACAGCCCCTCTAGGCAGCCCCTGCCAGTGCTCCCTCACCCTCACACTGAGGAAGTTTTTGGCATCAGGAATGCTGTAAAACAATATATCCCTAGTTGTTTCAGGGAAAGCCAATGGCATGTTCAGCAGAGAGCCAGCACTGATCTTGCCCAGCCTCTCTCCTGCCTTGACAACGATGTGGCTACTGGAGACCCTTCAAACCAGCTACAGGAACCCTGGGAAAAAATGCATTGGCCGTGCCCCTAGCATGGACTGATCAACCAGAGCTATAGATCTGATGGGAAACTTTCTCAAATCTTGAATCTTCTTCTTGCTCACCTTTGACCAAGAAGTGGTGAATTCAAAGCACAATTGGAGCAAAGCCCAAGTTATCCTCTGTATTGACATTTTGGTGTGTTTTGCCTTAGGCCATGAGCCCACTTCCCACCTCAAGTATCTGCCTGACTTAAATGTCATCTTCAGAGGATCAGATCTTCAGGCTTTCAGAGGAAGTACTGCACAACAAGGTGGGCACTATCTCTCTTGTGAAGCAGATGTCAGCATTAAAGCTAGGCCAGGACAATATCTGCCTCCTGCATGGTTTTTGCACACTTCCCTCTGTGGCTAACAGCTTGCCAGCTGAAGCCATCTCTGCACTGAGCCCTCTGCACTGAGCCAGAGCTACCTCGCACGTGCCTTTGATATTGTGCAAAGAGTCAGGTGTTGCTGCTGGTCCCACAGGGTGACAGCCTTACCCCAGAGCACCAGCACCAGCAGCTTGCAACTCCGAAGGGGCCACTTACCACATTTGGGTTTCTTACTGCTGGCTTTGACAAATACTGCTCTCGTTTCAGGAAACCACACGGTGGGTGTTGTCTTTTCAGGGTAGGGGTGGGGGAAGGAATCCTACTCCTCCATGAACAGACCCAGGGATGGGACTGGGGTACCTGTGCTCTCCAGTCTGGGCTGTGGGTAGCAGGGCAAAGCTGCCCACACTTTCTCTGGCAGGTAGCATCCAGGGCCAGCGTGAGTAATGCCTGCAGCAGAACATGGGCCGTGCTGTGCGTGGGATGACTTGGCTCTGCTTCAGAGTAGCACAGCACAAAAGCCTGGGAAATTCTTTTGGGCTGTGTGGTGGTGCCTATCTCAAGCTGGATCCTCTTTGGAGCTCTTCCTCTTCCCAAAGGATGGGGAAGCTGTTTGGATGGGTTCTGAAGAGCCCACGTGCCTCAGCTGAGTCTCATGCATGGACATGGCTTGCTAAAACTCTCCCAAGGTGGACTGAGGAGAAACCTGTGGCTTTTGATGAGTGACATGGTGCAAACTGCTCTGCTGCTGGTGTGCAATGCAGCTTTACAGGACCTTGTTCTGGCCCTGTTCTTGGTCTTTGCATATCACCAGACACATTCCTTTCTGCACTTGTGTTTTCCCCATCTTTAAAATTGGGTTGGGGGAAATAGCTTAAGAGAAATAGCATCAGAGATTTGAGTGGGAGAGTTGCACAGTTAGGGCATCTGCTTACTGTTACAAGAGTGGATGACAATAAAGGCTTAAGAGGGACTGCTGTCACCTTTATTTGCCCACATGCTGGTGTTTCTTAGGAAAACACTTTGAGCAAGTGTCTGTATGTGTTGATTTGAGCTCAGAGCCTGATGAAAGTTACTTTTTTTCTTCCCAGTGCGATCTTAGAAATCGAGAAGCAGTAGCAATGGATGACATGCAGAATCTTCTGTGAACTTACAGCACCTTCTCAACAGGTTCCAGCTGAGTTTAGAGCGTGTGGGTTTGGACTGATTCTTGTTTGATCAAATCCAGCTCCCTGTTCCCATTTTGAGACAATATGAAAATTGTCCCCTAAAAGAGTCTTCCTAAGAACAAAGCCTGAAGTTTATTCATCAGTGCTCCAAAAGGGATCTTCAGGGAAAAGGGAGTCTTCTTGAAGAAATCCTGAAATAGGCTGTTGGGAGAGAGAAGAGAGGGAGCTTTGTTAGATCAGTTGAATAGCATTACTTTTCTTTCAAGGAGGTTTTCCTTTTTTTCCCCCTTGATTCAAGAAGGAGATGGTTTGCTCAGTATCTCTACAAATCACACACCTTTCCACAAGTGCTTCCTTTGCCAGCACAGAGACGTATCCAAACTGGAATTAGATGCTTAATGTGCAAATGAGTGGAGAGACCTGGCCAACCATGTCTGCCTGTAACTTCTTCCTCCACCTGTAGCCATGGAAGAATTCCATGGAGAAGCCTTGGCTGTTGGAAAAAACCTCTCTGCCCTCTTCTGTCTGTTCTCTCCTCCTTGAGAAGAAAAGGAGGCTCCAAAGCATGTCATAGAATAACCCTGAGCTGGGAAAATGTCTCTTTTCTCCCATTAGCTATTCCCACAGGAGCCTGACTGTTTGGCTGTTACTCTGTGGAAGTCTTGAATGAGTCAGACCTAATGGGAACCCAAAACTGAATGCCACCAGGCATGTGCACTCCTCAGACCCTTCACATTAGCCAGGCTGAGCAATTGGTTTCTCTTGGGGGCTTCAGAAACTGCAGTGAGACACAAGGGGTGAGGCAGAGATAGAGGGTGGCAGCAGCTGTTCAGGATGTGTTGCTGATTCTGTGACATCTCCCACCCTTTTTGGAAATTGAGAGTTTGTAGCAAGACAAAGAAAGAAAGAGCCACTGATAAAGCTTCACATAGACGACAGCCCTGTCCTTAGTGGTCTGGGACCCACAGCCTGGCTGTGGAGATCTGCACCAGCTGGGAGACAACGATAGGCTTCAGTGCTTATTCTGTCTGTTCACCTCCCAGCTCTGGGCATGGGGACAGATACCATCTCCCTTCCTCTTTCCTCCTTCATGTCTCTGTCTCTTCCTCTCTAAGTCTGAAGTTGTTGTTTTTTTTCCATAACCTCTGTTAACTTGCCCTGGCAGAGTTTCTGGTTTGGCTTTGCTCACTGCCCCTCTGTTGTGCAACTCCAAAGGGACTTGTAGCCTTGGTCCCTTTGAGGGTCTCATTTAGGGATGGTGGGCTGGGAAATCCCAGAGTATTCCCTGTCCTAGGAAATGGAATTTTGAAGAGGCAAAAAAATCCTAAAGAACATGTTTGCCTAGAAACTATTGATGCAGGACCATGGTCCCTGGACAAAGTTTTCCTCAGAACATCACTGTGTATCACTTGTCTGTGAGGACAAGAAGATGCTGGTGTCAGCCCAAGAATGATCTTTCCAGGGATGGTGGCAATAGGATACCTACTGAAGCACAATGGAGAGGGTATTTCCTGAACCTCAGGGTGACGTGTTTGTGTTCCAGAGAAGTTGCTTTGGCTGGGAGCAAGGAAGGCTGCACCTGAGGCAGTCACAGAATCTTAAGGGT
>WBNH01004824.1:250604-314670 GCA_013401255.1 Urocolius indicus | reverse complement strand
TATATATATATATATATCTAATATAAAAATACAAATAACTCAGACATTTATATGTATAACCTGCACATCAGTCTAAATGCTACACTATTTAAAAACTCTCAGGTAGGAGAGATCAAAAACTAATGAACTGCTGCAATGAATATGATTTTTATTTATTATTAAATGAATATTAATGGACTAAAGAGATGGTAAATATACATTATATTAAAATAATTTCATTCTAATAGGCAAATGGAAAGATAACATGCTAATTTCTAACTTGAAAAATTCTTCCTTTCACATCTTAGCTGCTTCACTTTCTTTTATATTGATTTTGCATTCCCAGACAATGAGATTACATTTTGAAGCATTCACACAGCAGAGCATAAGGACAAGGCTACAACAAAACAATTACATTTCTATAAATGACTCTCTAAAGACTTGAGTAAAACATTATTCTTTGCCCAGAAAGTTAGCAAATTTCTCCTTTCACCCATTCATCACAGCAGGTGGTGAGGAAGAGTTTTAAGAAAGCAGGTAAAGTTTTAGTCCGTCAGAGAAGAAATAATTCAGACTTCTAAATGACCCTATGCTGAAACACCCTGTTAAAGAGGAAAACCAGAAAGCAGTTGTGCTGTCAAAAAATTCTTAGACCACTCTGTCATTGGGTTACTCCTGTTATTAACAAAATCCAGAAGAAGTAACATTAAAATAAGAGTAACCTCAACATCAATTGCAAGACCAACTATTCACATGTGGTGGTTTAAGCCTGGCTGGATGCCAGGTACCTGCCAAAGCTGCTCCATCACTCCCCATCCTCAACTAGACAGGGGAGAGAAAACATAATGAAAGGCCAATGGATCAAGATAAATAAGGAGATCACTCAGCAGTTACCATCACAGGCAAAACAGAATAAGTTTGTGGAAAACTATTATATTAGCAACAAAAAACAGAGTAGGACAATGAGAGATAAAAAACCCTTAAATTTTCAAAACACCTTATCCTTATACATCCTCCACTCAGAGGGAAGAGTCCTCACACCCTGCTCCAACATGGGATTCCTCCATGAACATCTCTAACATGGGTCCTTCCCATGGGCTACAGCTCTTCACAAACTGTGCCAGTGTGGGTACCTTCCACAGAGTACAATCCTTCAGGCACTGACTGCTCTAGTGTGTGTCCCCCACAGGGGACACCTTACCTCCATGGCTGGTTAGCTGAGCCCTGGCTAGTGACAGTTCTGTCTCAGAGCCAACTGGCATTGGCTCTATCAGGTATAGAGGAAGCATCTGGCAGCCACCCCATAGCCCCCCTGTTACCAAAACCTTGCCACTCAAATTCAATGCAACCCGGCAAACATTTGTGTCAGTATTTCCCATAATTAAGTACTTGTGCATTTGAGGAATAGGAAACGCAGAAAGCATATAAACTATTCAGAGGAGCTAATTTGGATAAAAATGAGATCTTAACTGCTTAGACTCAAAACTGAACCATGTGCAGACTAAATCAGTTTTTGAAAAAGTCTCATTTTGTCATTGAAGGCAGAAAAGTTTCTTGCATTTTCTTGTTCTCTGCTAGACACATCAAGAGATGAAGATGGAGTGGGCACATGAAGGGAAGAGAACAGTAAAACTGACAAAGGCTATTGCCCCGAAACAAAAACTTGCTTTTGTGAAATGTCTGCTTCAAAACCGAAACATTTCACACAGACAGGGTAGACAGAGCATAAGCTGAATGCTGAGACAAGCAGAACCTACAGTACACTATTTCATATATTGAAAAGTATTAAGTACAGTCCTGAAGGAGATGCCTCAGTCTTGTTATTTTTTACACATTTACAGCCTTGTCTATGCAAGCAAACAAGATCAAATGGTATTTTCAAAAATTATTGTAATTTTTCAATTGAAACATTTTAGTCACATCAAATTATGCTCTGTGCTGTTTATTAGAATAATAATAAAAGTAACATATATTGGCTTTTAACTATTTAGTGGCCACAGAAATGCTAAGTAAACATTCACATTTCCTGCATTTGCTTATACCTTCTCTTAGGTAACTGGTTATAGTTTCACTGAGGAAGCAAAACACAGTAAACAGGATCATAGCAGATCTCAACAGAGGTCAGAACTGAAGCAGCTGTTTGGACTCCTAAAAGGTAAGGACTGCAAAAGCTGCAAAGTGGGCATGTAGTTGTACTGGGAATATTCACTGAAGCATAGTCATGCTCCTCAGCTCCACGTAAAATTAATGCTGCCTGAAAAGAAATTGCTGAGTGGGAATCTGACATTTCATCCTGCACAGGTATTTGGGACAACAGATAGGTGCACATCAGATACCTTTGTAGGTTTTGAATGTACCAACTCAAGTGCTTCAAGGGATACAGGTGCCAGAATACATTGTTTTCAGGCTTTGCTATTGTCTAGAAATAAAATTAGTAGGCGACTATATAACACTATCAAGACTGATACAATCCAGGACACGTGTAGGAACAAAAATGTTGATGTTAGAAGTTATTTGATGTAAGAGGGATTCATTGTTTTCACACATCTATAGAACTGTTGAGTAGGTGAATGAGGATTTCAGAAGTGGAAGAAGGATTTCAGAATTCTGTATTTAGGCACTACAGGTTAGCAATCTCTTTTTGTAGATCTCCACTTGCATAACTGCAAAAGCAGGAGTGACATGACTTGCACTCCCTAGCTAAAGCAACTATGTGTGAGTAGGGCTTATTTATTATAATTACATCTTCATGACCCTGCCATTTGGTCTTATATCTAGGGAAATGTTGGCTACTTAGCACCAATTTTTACTTCAGTTTTTGCTATATCCCAGCACCACCACTACACCATGCAACAACTAGCTTTGATGTGTAAGCCAACATATGGCCATTAAACTATTGGCTTCAATTATGAACATAAGGACTCAGAAATGTGACTTATTAGCATGAAATTATTAAGTTCCTCCTAGAGATGTGCCTTCATCTTTTCAGTCAAGCAAAAACACACACAGAACTGGACTTATAAGGTGCAATTCTCTCAGATGATTTCATTTTTTATTCTCTTTATTACCATATTATGGGCACAGCTAAAAACCATTCCTTTAATAAAAGTTTTATATAATTTAGATCATTTGAACTTCCTCACATTTCTTTTTTGATATTTTGATACATGCTATACCTTGATTGGGGATTTTTTTGTGAAAAAAAAAAAAAAAGGCTTGTAAAGGGCAGCTTCTGGATCTGCATATATATACACACATACAACTTAAGTTTTCATGTAATTTTTTTAAAAAAATATTGCCATAGAAAGCTCAAACTATTTACATTGTTCTCAGGAAAGGAAGCTTGGAAGTTTTTGTCTCCTGTTTTGGTGAAAACCCACCAAAAGTTTTCTAATGCCTTTCTTAATAGTAATAAACCAAGAATGTTGTTTCCTGTAGGCTCTCATCTTGCTTTCTCTATTCTGTATAATGAATCTTTCCTGTCAAGTTTACCATTTCCCTTTGGTATTCTCATTAACATTAGCCATTAAAATAAGATTGGGCAAAGCACCGGAAAATCTACTCTAGGGAAAGATATTGGTTGCGCTTTATATCACTTTATTTAGAAAGCATATACTCTTCTATCACAGTAGTTTAAAATGCAGGTTTTTTTCCTACAAGCTTCAGAGTTTTGGATGATTAAAATAGATTATTGCAGTATTTTTATATCTTGCCATAACTTTTTTTGTCTGTTCTTCTGTCTTATAAAGGCAAAAGGAGTACGTCTCACAGGCACTACCTACTTAGTTCCACAAAACTTAAAAGGGTGAAAACATGGAGAAAGTGCTGCAATGCTTCACACAGACCTCAAAGTTCCATTCCAGGTTCCTAAAATCACAGAGAAATAGGTGAGGAACTAAAAAATCACCTAGTTTCTCTGTGTCTCCAGTGAAGGGTAACTAGAGTTACATATTCCTGATATAGTCCAATCTTCATATATTTTTCAGGATATTTGTTACCTTCTCCCTAACAAGTAAAATCATATTATAAAAAATTAAATACCTTTCTCTATGAGAAATGTCTTTTATTTTGACTTGTAGCTCATTCAAACCTCTTCTTGAGCAAATACATCTTGGAAAATAACTACCTGCTCCGTTTTTAAAGAACCCAATAAATTCACATGGTAGAGAACATGCTAAAGAAGATACTTCATTGGAAGAGCTAAAAGGTCAGAACTTGTTTTGGTGTTCTGAAAAGGAAAAGAGAAAGAAGAAGAATATTTTGTGCTTTAATTATCCACTTTCCTCAGATGACTTCTACATAGATTACGATTGAAGAAACATTAAAATACAATGTAGTTTGGCATAGGCTTCCCAGTAGCATGGTTTTTTGATAAGCTGATATAAAAATAATTCTAAGCAGAAAATCAATTGTTTGGATACTAGTAACTTCCAAATAATGCACAAACATTTATGTCTCATATCCAGGCCTCTCCTCTTTAAAAAATACTTTCTTAAATTAATAGTTTTCAATAACATATCACTTAGAAGAGAGAGCTGGTTGGAAGATGGTTTGTATCAGAAAGAAAATTAAGTGCTGCATACTTTTCCAGAAATAACTGCATCTGCCTCAGCCTCTACCTTTTCTCCTCTCAAGCAGATTTATTATCACCATTATTCATTCCTGTATGTTGTCTCAGGGAACACTTTTATGCGGAAATGTCACTTATTTTCAGATACCACTAACTTAAATTGCTTTACAGTTTCATTAAAAGCCACTGTTGCTGCTGGCTGCTCCGTACACATCTCAGATAGTAGGTTCTGACATGCTCTTTACAGCCAAGTTGAGAGGCAGTTAACTTGTGCTTTCCAGTTTCCCCATAAATAAAACATTTTAAAGAGCTAAGTGGTTCTGTCTCTTCTTTTTCATTACTAGGCTACGAGTACCTGCCATTTTCAGAAAGCTGCAGGACTAAGGACCTTTCCACTTTCTTATGTTTGTAAGTCCCTACATGACAGCCTGTGGCTGTGAGCATGTAACGTGTTCACTTACACTTGACATGCTGCTAGTGTAGCTAGTGTCTATCTAGGCCCTCAGACCAGCCAGACTACTAGGGAACAAGTACTTTTCCATTCTTTTATACCAATGTAAAAGATTTTTTGTCTTTGTTTTAATGAACGGGGTGACCGGGTATACTTTTACAGTTAGCTTTGTACTTGACTTGTCTTCTATGCTAAAATTTATAGTAAAATTGGCAACATATTCATTTGGGTTTCAACTATTATAATTGCCATTCTGATATTCAAGTAATTTACCTGTTTTCAATTGTAATCTGGTCTTACATATTCAAGAGTTAGGTTAGATTTCACCCCAAGCTCTGCTTAAAGAATTGTTTTAGGTTATTAATTCACGTACTATTGATTCACAAAAAGAGATCTTGACCAAGAGGGAAGAAGCCTTCGGGACTATTAAGCGCTATTCTTGTCAAAAATTAAATTGCATTCTGAATGGATTGAAGTCAGATATCATAGAAAAATCATACGTTCCTATCTCTAGCTGATGAAGGATAACTACTGTTAGGAAAATTACCTAATGGCAGACTCCCCAAACTTCATCAGTAGATTCTTGATTTGATTCTTCAAAGCTTGAAAGTACATACATATAGGGAAAAAAAGGAAAAGAGCATTCTATTTGGGTTTTGATTATTATTTTGTTTTCTGCCACTGGCTTTAGACAAACAATACTGTTGGTTAAGATGACTGGAGAGCTTTGAGTTTCTTTTTTTCTCCTTATAGTGCTCATGGACATCATAAGCTGTCAGCAATTCCATTTTTAAAGCAAAAAAAATCCCATATCTAGAAATAAAATATTATTACTTCCAGAGCAAATGTTGCAAGACTGAAACTTTTTGCAATAAAAACCATTTCAGCTGTTCTTGCACCTGACTGAGATGAAATCAATTGAGCCTGTGAATCAGCAAACTCTTTGTATGCACAGGCATCGTATGACTTGGTTTGTCATCTCTCCATCTGCTGGGTGGTTAAAACTCTACTAAGCAGCTTGGGTGGGGCGAATAAGGAGGGGATTCAGAGTCTTTGAAAAAAAAGTTTAATGATGGCATACAGCTTGTATTCAGTGTATGTAAGAAATGAACAAAACTGGTATGTGTTCAATATAGCAGAAATTAAGTGTACTTGCTTTACTAAGTCATATGAAGAATATGATGGCAGACACTGAGTAATGGTAATTGTAAAGAAAAAGTGGTCATTGCTTAATTTCCATTAAACATTATGCTGTGCTGAGTGATACTTGTCCATAAAGGGAACAGTGAGGTGTACAGTGTATTCCTATTCCAATAGGAGTATCACCACACGTCATATTACATGATCCAGAGCCTTATGGAAAATAAAAATAGTGCTTTTAGTTGTAATAATAGTTTTGTAATATCACTTTCATTTTTCCTATTTTATAACTGGGGAACCTGAGCCATGAAGCACTGAAGTGACAACAGCTCAACAATACCTCATTAGGCTGTGCATCCAACAGGAGTTCAGTAGTTACATCCATTTTACCTGACACACATTTATACGTATGATGTTCTAAAACTAAAAAGATAACATTATTGAGGCATGCTTGTTGACAACATGGAATTAGTTAAACCTGGACAGCAGTTTAATGACAAGCTCAAAAGTCCAGACTTTGGATGAGCTCTTTATCCTGGCAAATCAGTGTAACAGCAAGATATTCCTTTTAAAATTGTGCAGAAGTGATACTGAGTGTGACATCATTGCAGCCTGGGAGTGGCAAGAACAGCACAAGTTATAGCAATATTCTCTACCTTCATGTCCCTTTCTTACTTACAAAAGGCCACTGGCTTACTTCTGCCAGGTACACCAGCAGGTGCTGAAAATGCATAAGAAATTCTCAAAACAAGTAGATACTCCTCTGCTGTCACTTAAATAGACATGTCTATAGCCAGTATGTCAGACCTGCTGTTGACTAAATCTGTGAACAAACAAGCACTCTGAATAAATAGGCATCTTAACTGTATCACAACGCCTGGTAGAAAACTTGTGTCATTATTACTTTCCAGAAAAATTACCAGCATTATTTAGGACTGACAATTGCTGAGAACAAGGAATATAAACAAGTCTTTGAATCAGATATGATTTTATTCATGCTGTACATTGGCTTTCAGGGCAATTTCAAGCCTCTATGAAGCTATGTGTTCTGTGTCTTTAGGACTACTTTCTATCACCTTGTTTTTAATAAAAAACATCATTTCAGTAGGCTCCTTGACATGTTTTTGTTGGAATGATTTTGACATCCCTTCTTAAGTTGAACTGTAGATATATTTTATTCATGTTGGCTTCTTCCTACAAACACATTTTAAAAGGAACTGGCCTCTTTCCTCAACTTTTTTGTTCAGTTTCTTAGCACCTGCCACCTTTACAGTGCTCTACAACGATTGTCTTTGTTCATTTGGGTTTGTATACCACAGACTAAGATCACCTCACAGTAGGTAAAAAGAAATAAGCATGTTTATTCTAGGCTCATTGGATACCTCTCTAAGTAAAGACAAACTTCCATGAACCGATTGATCTATTTTCCTGTAAGTATATTGGGGCACACCAGGAGCAGCTCCACAGAGATTTAGGAAACAATGTTAACATAAAAGGCTAATGCAGACAGATATAGTGCAAACTTGTATTTTGAAGATATTCCACAGTGGTTAATAGTAGAGAAGACAATGCCTGAGGTCCCTTTTGGATGCTTCTCCAAAGTCAATATATCACTAAAAGGAAACAACTTTTTCTTAGGCAGAAACCTAACAACAGTTCTCACTGGTGAGTGTAGTTTGAGACTGTATGTCAAATAAAATACGATTCCCTTCTATGCAATCTAGCTATTAACCAGCAAGAATGTTTGGCTATAGAGAACCTAAACAACGAGATCAGGCACAACATATTGTCCATTTTTAAAAGCAGGTGTAAGAGATGTTAAAAGAATAAAAGAACAATGTACAGTAGCTTTAATGTTCATATCCCTAATACTAAAAAACAAAAATAAAAATTCTGACAGTAGCTAGTTCTCTGTCAATGTTACCTCTGTCATTGGTGATATCCTGTCAGTACAAAATTCTAGTAGTAGCCTCCTAAATATTATGTCCTCCTTACCACTGAAGTATAGGAAAAAAAAACCCAAGAGTGCGAAGATCCTTAGGCAAAGATTAAGATGATGATAATGACAACAGCAATAACAGTAAAAACACCACCACTAGGTCTTTTGCAATTAACTATTTATTTATTCTACCTGGTATTTGAACTTTTGCCCTCAGCTCATACCAATAAAATGTGACACTGAAATGTAGTTATCATGACACATCTTGCCCAGATTTTTAAGGAGGTCTCTTTAATATTGCTGTATAAGTTCCTTTGATATAATGTTGAAGAGAGTTTATGTATGACTTATGAACTAGATCACAGAGTTTCATTAGAAACCCTTTCACTCTTATTTTTAGACTTCCTGCTCATTTTTTTGTTGTTCTGAAAGACACATGGCTAAATGCATCCCTGGCTTTTTTTTTTTTTTTTTTTGCCAAGATCATCATTCAAATTCAACTATGAAGGAGATTTTTAACCTATGAGAAAATATTACCCAGGTAGAGTCATATTTAGAGTCAAAAAAAGAATCTGAATGTCAGTTTGCAGATGCAGATGAGCCTGAGCTTCTCACAGTCACACTGGCAATAAAGTACCTCTGTCCGTCACATTGATGGGCTGAGCATTTAGTCTTTCCATCTGATGTGCACAATGATTTACATCAAAGAAAAGTGGTACAGAGAGCTGATAATTGTTTTTAATTTCCTCAGATTACTACTACAGCACCTAACATTTCCAAGGCTGAAACAAAACAAAATTCTTCATACATAATTTTAAAAACTCATGAAAAAGAGGAAAAACTCCCACATGGATGAGTGTTTTCCACTTCATTTTTGTTCACGATTATTTTGTATCTTCCATCATGGCAGAATTTTAGTCCTATTTAAGTGCAGGTCTTTAACTGCACTTGGAATAACACCTTGTATTTCAGAAAAAGATGCATGTTGTATACAACTAGTGCCAAATCTGGTAGAAAAAGAAATTATTCCTCATTCTAAGCACAGTCTCAGCTGTGATTTGAAGGGATCTCTGGCAGTGATCATGACATGCCAGAATTTGTAATTATATGCATGGAAAGCACAGATTATAAACAGAAATTAGGAAATGCCCATCTAAGTACAAAATCCTATCTGAATCCATAGCTGTCACCACGGCTTCAGAGTGAAGAAGGAACAAGCATGCAAACTCCAAATCTAGTTCCACTTTGCTATACAAGTGACATTGCATGTTGAGGAGAAAGAAAAAAAACAAAGGGTTTCCAGGTAGTCAGACCAACCTAAGGTTTAAGATTATTACAGTATGGATACTGGATGTCAACATGTTGGATATTTAAGGATTGAAATCACAGTATTTTCTGTATCACCTTTATCTCTCAAGAAAATTCTACTTTCTTCATTCAAGCATTCTCCTCTTTTACCAAAAAGTATATTTCTTTGATTGCTTCTCACTTTTCTCTCTTAGGGTAGTTTGATGTCACATTGGCATCCCATTACGGAAAATATGAAGGTAAAAAAAGTTCCCCAAGATTTGAAAAGTTATTTTATATACTTTTATCAGTGAAGAAGTTATGAAGCAGATTGTTTTTCTTTAGCAGGAGATCACATGATAGTGTGGAGAAACAGGACTTGTACAGAAAATCAATGCAGTGAATTTCTAACTGTTAAAAGATTTCAGGAATGGAGAGTGCTAGTGATCATGTTTGACAGAATTTCCATTTTAAAGGTGAAAAACTCTCATAAGTAACTTAAAAAGCAACCTGAATTAAACCTCTGGCCACATATGACCCATAGTGGTTATTTCAGCCTGCAGCAGGACTAAGAAAATTTTTATATACTTATGTTAGAATGGAATAACAAGAAAAAAGGCAACCTGAGGTACTTATGCAGACGTAGTTTACATGAAAACCTCTATGTAACTTCTATTCTGTAATTAATAATGTTAAATTTCCTTTAGATGCTTGGATTTTACTGTTTCTGATACCCTAAGGGACTTTTTTATTCTAAGGATTTCTCATAAGTCATATAGAAAGTGGGTTTGTGGTTTTTTCTTTATAAATAAAGGAACATAAACAGCTCTGCTGAAATGAATCCTCAAAGCAGAGCCAGTTCACCTCCTGCCAATTAAGAAACATGTCAAGAAAGTACACTGTTGTTAGGTGAACACAGAGTAAGAGGAAAAAATGTGTAATCCTGTCTCCACAGATTTTCCTCTCCAAGCCCTGGGAGAAAATAAGAGACAAGAAGTTGCACTGGAGTGGCAGGTCTTTTTTGCAAGAAACCAGACAGTATTTGAAGAACATCTTCAACCATATGATTGCAGAGTATTGCCCAAAAGTGTGTGTGCAGAGGGGTAGCACCTATCAGGACATATCTTGCTATCATGTGTGCACTGTCTGCAGAAAAGATGAGAAAGCACTCAGTAGAAACATAAACAAAATACACTGAACTGATACAAGGAAGAGAATTCAAGGTTAAATGAAGGTTCTGATCCAAATATATAAGAAGCATTTAACTATTGATAGCTGGATGCTGGAGAAGAATCCACTAAAGGATCAAAAACAGCTGGCAAATGAGACCTAGGGACCCTCTCTGACAGTAAGGGAGTGATGTCTACACACAGGAAGGAAGCAGCCCTGAGTACCCCAGGGGAATATGCAGGACTGTCCTGAACGTTTTGTTCTGAAAAACATAGTATGAGAGGGGTATGAAAGAACACGCTAATGACACTGCTTTGCACATAGCAGGTATCACCGGCTCTCTGTTTTTTCTCAAATCTGTATATCTGAGGGGAAGAACACATGGAAAGCAAATTTGCCACAGAGAAAAAAAGGGTAGTTAGGAGCCCTGTAGTCCCAGTGATAGTCACCTTTCACAGGATGTTTTGTATTTTTCCAAAGATTTCTGTGCCTATTGTTGGTTGCCGTGTTGTATACCTCAAAAAGTGGTTTTCCTCTTCAAAGAGAAAATTTCAAGAGCAGTTATATATTCTAGTCTTCATTCAATTCTTAACATTTTAACTGCTAACTCATGAACAGCAAATTGGCGAAAAAAATATTAAAGAGGTATAATCCTTAAGTCTTTATGTAATTTCAAACCCTATTTCTGTCTTGCCTGTGTTCTCACAAGGGGAACCCTCACCATAACCCTGAGAAATCTAACTGTGGTAGGTTGACATTGCCTGGCTGCCAGATGCCCACTCAGCCGCTCTCTGACTCACCTCCTCACCAAGACAAGGACCCCGCAGCCCCACACTGATACCAGCACCTAGTCACCTGCACTCGGTAAAGATACAAAAGCAAGAAATGAGGAAACATTTTTCATTCTGCTTTGCAAGAGACAGGTATCTTGGGAGATGTATAAAGGAAAGACTCCTGTAACCTAGATTCTCAGAAGCAGCAATATCTTAGGCCTGTTGATAAAATCTGTAAACAAACTTCCTGCATTCAGAATTACAAAGCTGTACTCATACTTTCTTTCTTTTATAGGTAATACTTTTTATTATTTATTACTCTTATTTCGTTATATTACGCTATTTTCACTGTAAAATAACAAAGGCAATGAAGAGACCACATGAAAGAGGGGATCAATAAAACAGACTCATCATAAAATTTTAAATAAACAAATGTTATGGGGAAAATATCCCTGCTTGAAAAGGAAACAGATATAACTGTACACAGAACCAGGAGATACATTAGTGACAACAATACTAGTATCTGCAATCAATATGTAAATTCAATTTCTGTGTCCTATCAGAAATAATGTGTGGAGCAGAATGCTTATGAACCCACATGATTAGGCACAGGATACATAAAGCCGACCACTTCCATTACAGGATTATCATAAAATGACAGCCTGGTATGTGCAGGATCCGCATTCATCTCTTAAATCTTGAATATTACATGTATAAATTTAAAATGAATTTGCAAGAAGCCAGACTCTGATATTCAAACATCATTAGTGGCAGTCATCTCAAAAGTCATTTTATCATCTTAAAAGCCATGTGGTTCTAATACAGTTTGGGGTTTTCTTCTGCTGTTTTCATAATTTTCTTTTTTTTCCCCCTGATATTTTATCAATCTCAGCATTCAATGCGCATAGAGGTCAAACTTTGCTCTGTATACATGACTCCTAAAAGCTTTCATTAAGAATTAAAGGAAAAGCAAAGTGAAAAAAGGTTAAGATTATTCCACATCACAGTACTTGGGAATGTAAGATAAACAGATAACAACGGGAAGCTTCTAGAAAGCTGAAGACACTGGAAAGCTTCGTAGCTTTGGCCTGACTCAAATAATATACTTACTAAAGGAGGAAAAGAAAAATAACAGAATTTCCTTCTGAGCAGATATTTCCTTTCTGTCAGTTTTAGCACAAGATCTAAAACATCATGTCATATCAGCGATATCCACTTCACCTTCTGTTTTCACTAAGCTTTTTGCTCAGGCTTCAGCTGATGTTACATGAGAGATACACAAAATTATTTTTTATCTGCCTGGCAGTGACAAGAGACTATTCAACCTAAGATGTCCAGAGCAGAAATTCCAGAGTAGAAAACAAATAAAGGTTTTAGAATATCGTATTTTCTGTGCAAACTAAAGAAAATCTGCCTAAAACTGAAGGTTACTTTTACATTTCTGTAACTTCACTTCACTCAGGCAATTTAATCACTTGTTCAGCACTTGCCAAGCCAAAAACATTACATTTGATATTCCTTTCCCTATAGCTTTGACAGTACAATCTCATTTTCTCTCATACTAAGACAGACTGTTGCTCTCTGGAATATTAGGTTCTCCTTCAGTTCCGCATTCATTCCACTCTGTTTTCTGATGTGTTTGCAATTTTACTGTCGTGTGAATGTTATCCTGAAATTCTCTCAGACAGAAAGTGCAGCATGTGAAGCCTGTAATAATACCAAGCCACTCTAACCTTATAATTCCCATACCCATACCTAAGTAGTTCTCCCTAGCAAAGTAAAGGATTGTAAAGCAACAAAACCACAAGAAGGATTTCTTCATTAAAAATCTTATGTTAAATTTTTATAGAAAGACAGTTAAAGGAAGAGGGCAATGTAAGCTTCTGCTTTCAAAGAAAAGAAAAATAGAAGCATGTTTTTCATCCCAAAAGGTTCCATGAAATGAAAGCTACAAATTTTTGACTGAGGAATAAGAAGGCTAGCTCATTGCTTTGTTCTCAATAATGGTATAAATTATAGCAGAGCTTAAATGTTCGACTAACTTTTAAGTGGCAACTTAATATTTATAAAATATGAATACAATTAACAGGTATAAAGTTTCTACATAACATAGCTATAAATATAAATAAAGCTTCACAGAGTAATAGAAGTATTTTCACTTTTTTTTGAAATCTAGACACCTGTTTCAAGAAATACTTTTAGAGAACATATACGATAATCAAAATTGACAATCTAGTGTAATTTCCAATACCTTTCTCTAACAAATTCTAGATTACACCTTGTTTTTTGGCTAAAGCAGAGCACTATATTTAACATAAATATGTAAAAATACTACAGAAATAGGATAATCTTGAGGATAATGGGAGAATGTATTTTAGAGAGTATCTTAAATTTTGACTGTCACAGGCCAATTAACATTTTCATTAATGAAGAAAATATTATGGAAAAAATTACCACAGTAATTATGTACAAAAGTATTTAAATTCTTTAGGAGTTTGATTTTCCATTAATTTCAGGGAAGGTAAGCAGATACTTTTGAAAATAGCAATGAAAATTATTTTTACACAGGATGTCAGTCACAGAACCAGTGTCTCTGGAGTGTCAGCACTGGAACAACCATAATTGCAAACAGATTACGTTTCAATTAATTGGGGAAAAAAAATATTTTGCAAAGGAATTTAATTGTAATGAAGTCTACACCACTCTTCTCCTACAAACAGTCACATTGTCAAAAATGACCTGTGATTGTATGGTATTAGAATCTTCCCCTTCAACAGAGCACACTGTCAGTGCCAGGTATGTGCTCCAGCCAAAACTGGTGAAGGATTTACTAAAGTAACAAACTAAATAGTTAAATATATTATATTCTATATCTTATCAGGAGGATAATATTTTTCCAGGTGTATTCAAAACATTTGAAATTCCCACGCTAAGGGAAGCATTCCACCTTTCTATAATATTTTTCACCTCACGTGGGTTTTGAAAGAGCAATCCTGATTATGGATGCAGAGATCACATTGGGTTAAGCAAGTATTGGCATGATTCACAAAGATAAGTAAAAAGGCAAAAAATGTACTACTTCCTTATAAATTAACTTACTCTGTAAAGAAGAGAAATAGCAATAATTACCAATTATTTACACATACACACTTTTCTGTGGATTTAGAAGGTACACTGCAGCATGAGATTTACACAAATAAATACAGTTTTTAAGTTAAGAAATTAAGAAAAACTTTTAAATTATGTCTAGTTTTTCCTACAATGTCATTAAAACATGCCTACTAGCTTGCAGCTTTCTATATTAATTCTGAATGATTGTCTCTAATTCTATGCAGAGGAAACAATTCCCTTGTTTTCTAGACTATCACTCACATAAAGAAAAAAATTCCTGACAAACAGATGTGTTCAAAACAGATTTTTTTTCTGCAGGCTTAAGTGCTTCCATGGTTGCAATGACAGGACTGATGATTTCTACTCTTCATCTTCTGCCTTTTTAAAAGCATCTTCTCTGCTTTTGATGAACTACCAATTTAAGTTTGTCAGCAGAATCCACACAACTATTTCCCAGCTACAGGAGATCCTAATTGCTCTGTGAAGATTTTCGAGAAAGTATTGCGAGCACATTTCATACTGCTTCAACCCAACTTAACCCTAGAGAAAGATTTCTGTTTCTCTCTTTCGCATTTGCCAAAGAACTCTGACTTTCCAGGATACATATTCTCTCCTTTTCCATTCAAACCTGCCTTTTAATTCCATAGACAGACAGTACTGACATCATCATGAGCCAGTCCTCACGATACTTTTGAAGTACCACTGCTTCTATTGGCTATTCTCTATTTACTGTTTGGGACAATTATTAGCATTGAAAAAAATGTCTAGGTACCTCTAGATAGCAGTGTAGCAAGAGATCTGTACTGATTCCAACTATGCCACCATCTTGATCTACCTATAGCTCACTAAGCTAAGCAAAATCCTCCTTTCCTTTTGTTCAGAATTAGCTTGTTTCATGCAAAAAATCTGAATGTGGCTAGTATTGCCCAACAAGAAAATGTTTCCATATATGTCCTCACTATTTCCCCAAGGAAGAACAGGCAAAACCCTGTTCAAATTAGATAAACTTCTCCTATAACCTATGGCGTGGATTTTTTAAAAATTTTGATTCTTTCAAGGTTCTCAAATGATATTTTGCCATTAGCATCTTGAATGGTGTGAAAACCTAATCACACCGTAATTAAATGTAACTACTTTACAGATTATGATATACTCTTTATTATTGTAATAATTTATCAAAAATTTTGCTGTATAATTCACTACTAATAATATTATTATCTATAACCTTGTACCATTATTTTAATTTCTAGTTTGAAAAAGAAAGATGAAAAAGAAAAACAGAGAAATTAGTCAAGTGAAGGGGATGGAAGCATAAAACATCTCAGCTATTCCCTTTAAAGTGTTTTATCTTTAGTATTCAGCATATTATCTCAATGTCAGTGACACTTGTCATGAATCAGTCAGTGTACGGTGTAAAAAGCAAATAAATCTCTTATTGAATACTAAGCAATGAAAATAGCAATGCACAAGCACTGAGAAGTGGAAAGTACAGCCATGTACACAATAATTTCCTGGAGACATCCAACATGCACTGGATTATCTTTCTAAGCAATCCTTTAGACTGTGACTCTTTAAAAAAAATATATTCCCCAAGCAGCCAGAACTAAAAGTCGTAGTAACGTAATGACTCTATGTGCCATGTTCTACCACCTGAAATACTATGGGAATAACCACTGTAATTCTTGAGAGCAAAACTGACAACTTCATAGCTACACATAAAATATTGTCAACAAATACCTCTGGTAGTCAAGATTGATTGGTCACACAAAAACTAGGTTTATAAGCAGACCTTTCACACTTTGAAGACTAGACAAACATCTGTGGTAATGTGGATCAGCCATAACATTGTTTAGTTTTGGAGGGTTTTTTTCAATTAAAAAAAAAATACCCCTCCACATGCAGTTACTTGGCTGACTCAGAGAGCCTTTCAAAGTGATAATGTTTTGGCAAGTTTCTTGACTGAGGTGTCTTCAAAATTCCCCAGAGTAGAAAGGAGTGTTGTCTTTGAGACAAAACATGCTTCAGTGAGATTTCACCTGCCCAAAGAAATAAGAGTGTGATTCTCTGTTTCATCTGGACACACAGTAAAGTTTAGTAATAAAGATGTACAGCTAGGGGTTCACTGGGTAAATGTTAAAGCAGGGAACTGCAAAATGCCCTTAGACCTAACAACAAATATCACTGCTGTTTGACAGCAGAATTCAGTCATGGCCCTGATGAACTTCACTGGTGATGTATTTTACAGTCTAGACAAGCGTCTCAAACTTTTAAAGCTGAATCCAACATCCAGAGGGGAGTTACATCAATCATGTCATCATTCTATCTTTGTAAAGACCTATCTCTGCATTTATCTTTTCTGCATTCATCCTATCTCAACACTGCTGTCATTCCAGCCAATGCTTGTGTAGAGTATTTCTTCTTTCATCCTTCACTGAACTGGTGAATAATAATAGTGACATTTTAAGAATTACCCATCACATTCAAATTAGTGCCTGTTAAATAATCAGGGAGGTTTACACAGCAACTCCTCATTCAAAAACAAAATTAGATAATATGGTGCTTTCTGGCCTTAAAAAAGATCGGTATTGTCATTGTATTATATCCACATTCCAGCCACTGGTTTCATTGAGGGAAATGGGAGACTAATGAAGAGCTGAGAAAAAATGTTTATAGAACTCATAATTTTCATTTGAACATTTTAAAATATTTGTGCTAAATTAAAACGACAAACTGTGGCAATGAACAATAGTCAGTTTTGAATTGCATTGCTTTGCAAAACTATCAGTGGTGACTCGTAGGGGCAACAGAAAAACTCCTGTGGCAGAACACCATGTCCACCTCATTGGCATAAATGAATGACTTTGCCTGCTGCCTTTGGCCCTGGAGATTTAAAACCTAACTTCCACTGATTTTTCGTATTTGTTCCTACTAATAATTTTTGTGATGTTTATAAAACAAATAATTGTGTTTATTCCTTTTTTTTCCCCAATCTGCTTTCAGTCTGTTAAAAACTGAAAAAGGATTTTATTACTCTTGTTTTTATTACAGAGCTAATACCACAAGTATTTATTAAGTTTTTGCCCAACTTGCAATTCACTTAAGCTTGCAATAAAATAGGTTTGAAAAGGGATGAATGTCTATTTCAGAATTTGACTTCCAGTATAGGATTCTTTTGGTGAAGTTAATTCAAACTGATGTAGGTAAACTGTTAAGTAACTTTAATAAACGTGAAAAAAACCTATCTTTTCAAGAATGTAACTTTTAAAGTAGCAAACTATTTAGTCCAGACATTGTTCTGAAACAGTCATGCTTATATCATTGTACAAAAAGTTTGTCTTGCCAGCTATGACAAAAATTATCGTCATTGAGTTTCTCAGTGATATTTTGCCTTAAAATTTTATGGTTTGTAAAATATTACTTTATACAACCACCTACAATTATTTGTTATCCTGTAAAGATGAATCTTCTGTCGAAAATTACTTCTTGCTTAAAACACATGTATTCCTTCTGTGCATGTGTAGTTATGTGCATTTTTTCCTAAGTAAATGTATTTTCTTTCTCATCAATGCACGTTGAATACAATTTGCACTCAACGTAAGGCTATATTTTATTCAGTAGATGATTGAAATTCTTTGCTAGATTCCTCAGCCCCATCACGTAGATTGAGAAACAGCAGAGGAGGAGATAACAGATTTAAGCATACGGGGTTAAGAGTAAAGTCAGATTCACAACTAACATTGATGGTGTATAAAATAAAAAAACAAAACCCTGCAAATAATTGAAAAATAGATGTCCATTTTAAAACAAGTTTAGTTTCCAAGTACACTCTAAGCTAGATCCTCTACAATTTCCAGTATTGGCCTATAATTACTTTTACTTTTTAATTTTATTTTTTTTTTAATTCTTGTACAGTACCCCTTCAAACTAAAAGCCAAACAAAAACAAACCTCCTTAAACATATCCAAAATAGTTTCTTGATTCTGTTTTCCTTTCTCTGTGGAAAAGGACTTATATTTGTATGGATCCATTCCCAGAAATATTTTATTTTTCAGTGAGCTGCACCTTCTGACATTCTCAGACTGTAAATGCAGGGCTACAGACATTTAAATTGATGTGTTCTGATTGGAAGACTGCATACATGGACAAAATAAACAGAAAAAAATAAGACACTTCCAACTCAGAGCACATTGTGCTTTATCATCTCACACTTAAATATGTTGAAATAATATAAGACTGAAACACAGGGAAAGTGCCAGTGAAACTGACACATAATAGAAAAATATATCTAAAATTCTCATTAATTCTAAATCATACACAGATCAAAAATAAAATCTGTGACTTCATCAAAACTGTTGCATCTCTACCAAAGATAGTAATAAAAACCCTTTCTTACTTTCAAGGTAACCAATTGACATATGGCAAAACCCAATAGATACTTTGGACTAAATACTCAAGAACACAGACAAAAGTTTTAGGTGGACTGTCTGGGGCAGGGCCTACAAATGCAAGCAGAACTGTCTTTAGGTCAGGACTGGCAGAGTAACTGTCACATCAGATGAAACATCCAGGAGTGAGGGAAGAGAGATATTAACTTTTCAACTCCAGGGTCCCAAACATCAAATTGAACAGAGCAACAAGATAGCTATAGTCCTGCTGTCTGGTTTGTATATATCAAAGTTCTGTAAAGCCAGGCTTTAACCACATTGACAGAAACCAGGGAATATGAGGGAAAAAAAAAACCAAACCAGAAAAACTTTTGTTAGAAGGAGGAGAAGATTTAGGGATCAGTTAGAAGCAGCTGAGCTAAGACACATACATTTTTCCATAAATCTCCTTGACTCAATTTTCATAGAATCATAGGATGGCAGGGTTGGAAGGGACCTTCAAAGATCATCTAGTCCACCCCTCCTGCAAAAGCAAGTCCACCTAGATCAGGTTGCATAGGAATGTGTCCAAGTGGGTTTTACTCTCTTTTGTTTCTCCATCTTTCAGATATCAGGACAAACCGCCTATATCCTTCACATTTCTCAAACAGGCAATTCATTTTTTCTTTTAGGGCAGAGGTGTCTTGAGACAGGTCTGGCTGCATATTGATTTAACCACCACCTTTGAACACATGAGCATCGAAAGGTGAAACTGAACTTGTCTCTCTTGGGAACAGAAAAAAATTAATCATCTGAGAGAAAGGGCTAGATCATACACACTTGATTTGCACAATTAATTATATTCTCACTTCTATTTACTGATATTAGGAAAGTTTTCATGCATTTCTGTGGGCACTAGGTTGCCCTCTGGCTGCACATAAATAAGAAGATTTTTTTTATCTCTGAATTGCATGCATTGCCTTGGCTTGCGTCTAGTATAAAAACAGCTCATGCATTGAAGAATCCAGTTAGAGATTCAACACAACATTATGAGTTTACATTTGTACCACCTCTGTTCTGTGAGGTCTCCATTCTCTACACAGAGACAATGGAAAAAAAAAATCTAATTTTAGAAGAGAAAGGCCAAAAGTGACAGAAACACTTTATTGCAAAGTAATTAATTTATCAGTGACTCAAATCCACTATTGATGTTCCTTTTTGTTGTTGTTATTTTTCCTCAGTCACCAGAAGCCTCGCATCCTTTTCCACATACAATATGTCAAAGTCTGTTTCTTTCACTATTCATTGAGCATTTGAATGATAAGCATTCAACTGTCTCTCATCATGCATTCACAGCTAGGACTGTAACGCAGCAATCATCTGTGTGGAGCCAATTACTGTAATATGCTACTCAAGAAAGCTGATAATAGAATCTTATTTATTTATTTATTTAGAGCAGGAATTTTAGTTTAAGTATCAAAAGAAAGATGCCATCATTAATATTTACCAGGGGCATTTTTAGTTTATTAAATTTTTTGGATGATATTTGCTAGTTCTAATTAGCTGTTTTTATCATCACAATTTTTAAGGATTTCTATTAGTTCAGGGAAGGAATTTAATTATAATATGACATTATTTGATACTGCAGGGAGAATTTATTTTCAATAGGTAAAATTAAATAATGTAGCCTTAACCTTTGAAATGTTTTTCAAATTATTTAATTAGCCAATTAGAGCTTATTTAAGCTGTACATGTTATTTACCTTGAGATACAATTCCCAGTGTAGTTTGATTCAGCTGATAGGTTTCAGGTTTGCTCAGGCAGTATTTGGACTTGGTGCCTTTGTCAATCTTTATTGTCATTAAAAAGGCTTGATGAATAACAGATCCTGCAATGCTATTGTTCTTATGCATATCTCTGTACTCACACTTGTATTCACGTGAGCATTCTTACTATGCTGCAGTAAAAACATCTCTTTTCTTCCAGTCCATCTCTTCCTCACAGAAATTTCCAAGATATCATATATACTATCGCAGAGAAAATAAATTAAAATATGAGATCTTCAGTTCTACATCAGTGAGTAAATTGGCATGTTGTAAAGAGATTGCAGTAACTCTTTCCTCTAAAGAAACCCCAAACATCTTAACCCATGTCTATATTTTTCCTAAAGCATCCAAATGTAGCTCAATTTAAGTATCAGAAGCCGTGTGAATAGCCAGTATACAACAGAGAGGCACAAGTCATTACTTTTTTTTATATAGGTAACAAGAGGCCATGCTCTTTCACACTTTGAACACTCTAGAGAATCCTCAGGGTAGCAAAAGTCCTTATTCTGATATTCTTCCCTCTTTAAAGGTGTATGAATTTATTGCATCTTTGTACAGGGAATGTTGTATTGCTTTCCAGTTTCCTTAAAAATCATTTAAGTGTGATCAAGCTGGACTATTGTATTCCTGCAATTCAAGAAAATGATGTTTGCCAAGTAATGAAAGGAAAACATGCCTTTTCATAGGCTGAGACATTGTTCTGTGGTTAAATTAGGAACGTAAGAGGCCACTGCTAGAGAAAGCAAGTAGCTTGCTCCTTGCTCACAAATTACTTTCTTGCTGAAAGAGTGAGTTAAAACTGCAGTTCCTGAAGGCTGCTGCTGAAGAGAGGAAGTACACAGCCCTAATTCTGCTCAACCTGTAAGGAACTGCCTCCTAAGGGTGCTGTTCCGTGTTATTTATAGCTTAGCCTAACTCAACTTAGTGGTAATCAAAAAAGAATGCTCTCACAGCTGCCTCTGGCTTAAAATTATCGAGGCTGTGTTCTTTCCTCTACTTGGCTAACTGCTGTTCATCTCAATGAAGAGTGAATCTTCTTCCCTCACTGAGTCCTTAAGTTGTCTCTGTGTGATGGGCTTCTAACACTAGACTATGTCTAACACTCATGTGTGGGCCAGTGTCTTGGCCTAGCCTTAGCCTGTCCCCAAGGGAGTGCCTGCTTCCTAGGGCTGGGGCTGTCTTAGTGACCTCAGCTGCTGCGCTCCTGGCTGGGGCCATGGGACGGGACAGGTCTGATGAGGCCCGTTACGCATTTACAAAAGTTGATTTACTATGAAGAGATTTTATGAAGCTGTAAGGCTTTTGTTCCGTAGTTTCAACTAGTGCAGAGAGAAATAACAAAAATTGGAAATAGTTTCAGCAGTTCTGGAAAGAGCATATGAAAAATGAGAGAAAAAAAAAAAATCGGTCATGTTTATCAATATTGCTACTGAGAAAGAAAACAAGGAACTCCTACGATGATTTGTTTTTCAATGAGTGCCCTAAAGAGCTTTAAATCCAAGTTCATTTAAAAGAAGCAGACTATAACCATAATTTGTCTTTCATTGGAGACAAAAAAAGAGGCTCATAGATGCAAGGTGTTTAACATTGTAAAGAAAACTCCAGTGAGAAAAGGGTTCTCAGCATTTAGAGATATGATGTAATAATGAGATTATTCACATTGTGTTTTTTCTGTTTTACTTTCTCAGGCCTCTTCATTTCTGTGAGAGGCGCATTACTAAAACCTTGCAGTCTGCAGCACACAACACAACAGCTCCTCACTCTCCTCCTCTACAGAAACACGCCATAAAAATTATAGGGTGCAAAATGTTAATAATAACAACACAATGTCTAGACTTTCACTGGCAAGCTTCCTTAAGCACTCCAGTTCTGTGAATATTTCATATTGTTAATTATCTGGGTAAATCAGAAAGAAACATTTTCTTGCATAAATTACAGTCACAATATGCTATTGTATTAAACTGTGGTGACATTTGCATTGACCTATAATGGCATCCTGTATATAGTGCAGTCATCTCACTCTCACTGTACATGGTAACAGCTCAAAACAGTCACGGCATACTGCTGAAGCTGTACCTCTGGCAGGATTATGTGCTTGACACTCCTCAGGATCACAGTAGGATTTATGAGTTAGTTTCCTTTTTTTCTCATTTGGTATGGAAATTAGCAAGAAAACATTGAGGATTTGAGCTTGAGGATTATTCCTCAATGTGCTCTTTATCACAAAGATTTGAAGTAAATCAGGGACAGAGTTTTCCCAGCTAGAGTGTTAAATGTACTTTATCTTTGGGGTTGTGCTTAGGGCTGCAATCACACTGATTGCTTTTGCCCTTATGAATTTCTCAAAATGAGGCCATGCTTCTCTCATGAGAGGAGGTACAGGAGATGCTTATTGAAAGGCCATAGAATCAATAAACTGGCTTGCAATAGCAGGGCATGTACATTTTGCAGAGGAGAGAGGACATACCACTTGCTTAGGTGATCCCTTTTCCTAAGGGGTCAGAAGAATGAGATTCTACAACAAAACTTTAATTAGATTAACATGGCTGTTCCCATGACAACTACCAACTACATGTAAATACACATATACACTACGTCACATCTCATCTTCAACTCTCTACTGCATAATATTTCACAGCTGGTGGCAGTAACACAAAGAAAAGTAACTTTCTGGGTAAAAAGCAAGTTTGAGTTTTTCTGTACTAAGGTAAGGTGAGTGAGTACACAGGAAAATACCCGAGTTGCCCGCAGATTGGCTTATGCTCTGCAAAAAAAGCATTGATTGACTTAAAAAGGCATTTGAGAATTTCCTTATTTCATTCTACTTCTATTCCAAGACCTCTGAAAGACCATTGTAAGAAATAGTAACACTAAGAGACAAGTTTGTCTGCATATGCAAAGGCATGAGTCCAGGTCTCATGTGTAATAATGACTTCTGGTTTATTTTACTGAATTTTTAATAAGTAAAATGAACATTTATGAACTCACCATGAAAGAGAAATGTAGAAGGAAGCTGTATGATACATTATGAATAACTGTGACTTGGAGGGGTTAATGATTTAGAACTGGCTCTAATAGTCTGTATAAATGCCTACATAGAGAAGGAATTTTTCATGATTTGTAAGAAATTAGATATGCAGTAAAGTGAATTGTACATTAATTTAAACACCTGCCTTTGACATTCTTCTGAGATCAATGTTCTGCTTATTGGCCTTTCCATACAATAGTCTCTGCAAAGCAAGAATTCAGGTAAAATCATTTCATGCAGAAATCATTTGCCACTAGAGCTCAGTAAAACATCTTAACAAAATAACTTGGTCTATGAAAATTCTGCATTAAAAAAAAAGATCTACAACATTTTTGGATAGTGGACCACATTATACAGTAAGTAACTTGATGAACTGATCCTGTTTTCTTGTTCATAGTCACATGGACTTCTTATTTGCAATTCTGTGGGATCATTACTGCAATGACCAGTTGTAAATATAGACTAGTGTCATGGTTTGACATGACAGCCTTTTCTGGTAAAGGGGATGGGGCTGTAAAGATGGCTCCTGTAGAAAGCTGTTTGCAGCTCTCCCCATCTCTGAGCCAGACTCACTTCTGGGGCTGAGCCAATTATACGCCTCCATGATCACTTTTTAAGAAGAAGTTAGAAGAGGAGGGTTCTTCCTCCTTTTTCCTGCTTCTATCCCTTCCTTCTTCTTATTCTAGCTGGTGGTGGTGGTGCAAGGAGTAGGAACAGTGAGAGAAACAACCATGTGGACTCCAAGGTCAGTGATGAAAGAGAGGAGGAGCTGTACCAGAGCAGAGACTCCCCTGCATTCTATAGAGAGAACTGGTGAAGCTGAGATTTATTTTAATTTCTTTGAAGACTCTGCATTAGTGGTAGAGACACATTTTGCTACAGATGACCCCAGACCAGGGGCAGTGATTCACTTCACTACAGACCCTGAGCCAGGGGCAGTGATTTTCTCCTTTATCACTATGGCCAGAGCAGGCCTTGTCCTGAGGAAGGCACCCAATATCCACAGCTGTAACTGTGGGAAGGAAACTTATGCCCGCAAGAGGCCTTGTCCTGAGAGAGGGACCCTATAACTGCAGAAACTGCAACTGTGGTGAAGAATCCACACCAAAGATATTCACCAAGGACTCTGTCCCATGTGAGAGAGGGACCCCACATTGGCAGAAGCCTCAACTGCTGGAAGCAACCCACACCAGAGAAATTTAAGGACTCTGTCTCGGGGGAAGAACCCCGTGTTGGAGCAGGGGAACAATGCCAGGAGTCATCCTCCTCTGAGAAGGCAGAAGCGGCAGAGCCCATCTGTGAGAGACTGACCACATACCCCATTCCCTGCCCCCCTGAGCCACTGTGGGGGAAGAAGGTAGAGATGCCAAGACCAGTGGGCTGGGCCTGGAAGAAAGGAGGGATGGGGGAGGGAGATCTTAAACTGCTGGTTGTAATTTTCTCATCATCCTACTCCCTTTTGCTTTTATTCCGTTCTGTTTCTTGTAGAACAAACTTTCCTGCTTTTCTCTCTAGGTCGTGTACTGGAGTTTGTTTTGCCCAGAACCGTAATTGGCAGTTAGCCCTCTCTGCCTTTGTCTTAATCCACAACAACCTTGCTTATCTTTTTACTCCCATTTTGCTGGGGTCTCCACCATCCTAACGAGGGTGGGGGTGAATAGGGGCACTGAGAGAGACTCTCATGTTGCTGCTGTGTTAGCTAGGTCAAACTATAACAAATAGAATTCTGAGGATAGTAGTTTTGCAAATACCAGATAACTCCAATTTTCTCACATGGGTTGTTCAATGGCCTTCTCTTCAGAAGTCCAAGATATCTGCATCTCAAGTTTTGATCCAGGAACCTTGGTACAGAGACATAAGAGCAGTACCTTCCTATCTACAGTACAGGTAGCATCGAGCAGCATATATCATTCCCAGTCTTTCCTCTGCATTTGCTATGAGAAAGGTAACTTCTTCCCACCTTCTCTCCTGTCTCTTGAAGGCAAAAGTTTCGATTTCACTTTATACAAGCTTTAATGGACTAATTTTTTTTTCCCAGTACTCATGAAAGCAGAGTGAATAGCAGCTTTCAGTGCAAGACTTGGTTTTGTGTTACAATTGAAGCTACAAGAATCACCATCTTCTCTAGCTTCAATGATTATCATTAAAATTCTGTAACAACATTAAGGACTCAAAACAATATTCTTATTACTAAAATGCTAGGAAATCCTTAATGACTTCACATCTTTTAAGACTTCAAGCATATTTAAGCAATGCTGGCCTGTTGTGCATTTTGAAATAAACTACTAAGTCTCTGAGTTCTTGCAGTAGATTTTTGGGTACAACTGATTGAAGAATTTGTTACATTTGTAGCTACCCCTAAAGTCCCATTGTTATCACAAAGTTTAACTTCAATTGCTGGATTTACCAGAAATCATGTGGACGTGTTAGAATACGCATGTGATATGCTAAGACACAAGTGAGGCCTGAAATCATGAGGAAAGGAATACATTATATGAATATTCTCCTTCTAAATTTCCTAATTTGTTGAAATAAAAGCCTCCTGTGGGGTCAAATGTCTCTTTAGTAGGCCCCTGAGGGAAAACAAAACCTGAGAGAACAAGTTGTACTGGTCATCAGTGCAGCTGCCTGTCAATGTGTCTGTGTGAGGTCACCAGTTGCTGGCTCCTCTGCAAAGCTGCTCTGGAGGCCAATTGTCCTGGAAACCTGAACTCTCGACTGTCTCTTTCCCTCCCTCTCTCCCTGACTTGCAGTTCCTCAGCTGTCTGAGTTTCCAGAGATTACCAGAAACCCTGGCTCCTGGGAAAAAGCAATACAGTAAGATTAATACTCCCTCAGAAAGAATTACAGCATTCAGAAGTTTTGTTGCAAAGTGGAGTAGAATCAATTTGTTATGATCTTGTACACTCTAACAAATTTTTCACTTTTTTAATGTGGAACAGAAACAGAGATATGCTGTATAAATATACAGTCACAAATAAAATGTCTTTGAAATGTTTTTTCATGAATATATAGAAGTCCTTAAGACTGTTGTTTTTTTTTTTTTCTGTTACTCGATATTAACTTTCGTCAGAGTATTTGTGTATAAGTACAAATGTATTTTATTATACCTACAGTTTAGGGGGTTTTGTTATGGAACACGTAAAGATAAAGATTGACTAAAGGCTCCCTAATTTGATTTGCAGTTGGAGATACTCGAACAATTTCTATTTTGTACGTAAGCACACAAACACACATTATATTTGTATTCTAATTATGAGCATTTGAAAAGCTTCTGTTTTGAAAGGAATAAACCAACCATATTTGGGTTTGTGCAGAACATATATGTGTCCTGTTCCAGTCCACTTAAAAACCCCACATCCAACAGGCTAATATGCTATCAACTTCATGTCTGAGCTCAAAGTCATCTGTATTTACATCAGAATGAGAAGACTGGCAAAAAAGCTGCTCATACAGCAGCCATGTCATAGGTTGTTTGCTATTTCTGTTCTGAATCAGCTGTTACAGTGCTAGTACATTGGTTTAGCTTCCAGTGTATCTGCAATTGCATTGTAATCTCAGAGAAAGATACTCTTTTATAGGATAACGATACTTTAACCCTTAAATTAAGAGACTCTATTAATATCAGATTTAAATTCATATTGTGTTTCTATTGACAATAAAATGGATTCTGTTATAGCTATAAAGATTAAACCTGCTTCAGGCTCAGAATAATCTCCCCGGTTAGAAAGTAGCAATTGTTTCAATGCAACGTTACCTCTCCCTGTTAATTTATTTAATTATGATGATTTATAGTTGATATTGCTTTTGTCTCACCTTGATGGTTGCAGACATTATTCACTATCAGACACTGTGCCTTTTGTCCAATTTTCTAAGTGGCACTACTAAGAGAAACTAAGCAAAACATTTTAATTAATACAGAACACAATCAAAGTGAAGAGAAAAATGTTCAACGAACTGCTTCAGAAGAAAAAAAAAAAAGATTTCTGATAAATGAATCTCTTCATATTTCCATTTGTAGCAAAGCAGTGAACTATAGAGGCTAATCAAAAGGGTTGATTTCCATTTTTATCATTTAGAATGTATCTCATTTTACAACATTTTAGAACATTTTCTGGGGTTTAAGATGTAACGATACAACTTATGCTTATTTTGTTCTGTAAATTCCATACTTCCAGAAGGAAAGCTGAAAGGAAACTATGAAGAAGCAGCATGACAGAAAATACTGCAAGCTAGTCCTGCCATGAATTTTCTAATTTCAGTACTAATAGGGAGTTATTCAAATGCTGACATTGTGATAGATAGATCTTCTAACCTTTCTATTGTCATTTTCAGTTCACCTATTGCAACTTTCACATAAAGTTTCTGCTAGCACTGTTTGTTTTGGCAATATTATTTCATCTACGTACTTGTTTTCTGGATTTTGCTAGTTATTTTTTCTGACAGCACTGACATTTATGACTTTATACCACGGGAAGAACCTCAACGTTAGTTTCCCACTACACCAGTGCCACATTACCTTTGTGATATGACTTTTTATGTTTAGTTCTTTTATCCAAACCTACGCTTCTTACTAGAAAATTGTCAGAACTGCAACTTGAAATGTCCCAAATTTATTGTATAAATACCTTGAGAGAAAAAAACCTTGAACTAGAAGTGCTGCAGCCAGTAATCAGAAGATAAGATTTTTCTCCAGAGTGTCAAGAGTTTTCATTTATATTCTCTTCACATTCTTGAAGTGGAATTATAAAGAATATTGCTACCTTGCAGCTTCCTCAAAAACCTTTATGTGGAATTTCAAAATCTGTAGACAACCACAATTGCTTTTGCCATTGTTTGTTACATCTATGAGAAGTATCTAAACCTGATGCATCAAGCCTGCAAATTATTGCACAGGCTAAAGATATGTTTTCTTTCTCCCTTTCTTTTTCAGTGTTTCCTCAATTCCATTTTAGAAACAAAGATCAATGAAGGGAGGATAATTGCAACTGAATTTGGATTTCTTAAAATCATGGTTTACAGTTTCAGAGAAACTTGTAACTATTTTAGAGGAGGACAGAGGGGAAAGAGCAAGTGAACAACTGTAAACATTGTGCATTCATAGTATTTCACTGAATACTGAACATCTATTAAACTGACTGGAACTGAGAAATGGATGAAATTTTACCCTTATCTACACCTTCATAATTCAGGGTAGTAGGGATTGTGAAGATATGAAACTGATCCATTTAAACAAAAATCAAACCAAGCCCTGAGGCTAAGTAAAGGTTAAACAGTCTTTCCTCCTTTTCCTTTGATTCTTCTTTCAGTATTGCCAGCTTCTTTATTTATTCAAGTTCCAAGATTCTCAGCTGGTGGGTGAAGTCTTAGCCTAGTAATGACATGAACCTTTATTCTTTCTCGTAAAGAAAATAAGTGATCCCTGAATAAATGAAAATATATTATTTCTCTGATGCCATGTCAGTTTCCTAATACTTCTCTTTAGGACTTCTTTAACAGAGGTATCAAAGTGTCAATTCCTCAAAAAGCTTCATAATTCCTGGTTGGGAATTCTAGACTTTCTTTACAATGAAGGTCACTCGCCTCTGACCCACAGTAAATCATCACTGCATACTTATCACGGATTTTCCTCTCTGGAGGAAGATCAACTCTCAAGCACACTTTGAACTCCTAATTATGTTTCTGTATGTTTAGGTATTACAATAGTTACATAAAAATACTTATTAAAAAAACCACAAAACTCCAAAACTCTTACCATCAAGACGCTTAGACTTAAATTTGATAGAGAGGTAACAGTTAAGATAGTAAGGGTGAGCTGAATCACAGCAGACAATAGGACTCAGAGATACAGAGATAAATGGAGCTTGGAGTTATTAATTGAGCAGAATGTCTTATGTCAGCACACAGAAAGGAGGTTGTTGCCTGTTGAAATGAATGGACAAAGAATACTGGCAAAAGAACAAGGAGATGAAAGGATTGAACTTGTGACATCCCCCAGCACAGAGCTTTCCTTGTGACCAGAGATGAGCTACATGTGTAAACGGATTTTACAACAAACACCAAAGAAGTAAAGCTGTGATCATGAAGCTGTTTTGCTCACATTGACTCCATCTAACAACTGATGCTATAAGACAATGGTTTTGTACATACAAAACAGCAGTTGCAATGTCAAACAGAAAATACTGCTGAGCTAATGAAGAGTTTGAGCTTACCTACTGCAGAGATAGGCAATGGACATGAAGAGTGGTCACTGCCAAGTATTTTACAAGTATCCTATCAAACTGGTGACAATTTTCTTTTGTTGAAAAGGAACTTACCAAGGTTAATTTATAAGCCATATAAAGGTTCACTCCCACAGCTTTATATGATTTAGTCCAAGTGCTCTGACATGTATTCTAGGCTTCATATTAAAGCACGTACTAAACAGAAAAAGTCAATCTTATTCATCATATCAATTTGATACCTGAAATTATTCGCAGGGAGAAGAGTATGTGCGACTGGTGATTTGAGATACATTAAGGCAGGCCAACATTGTTGCTTTTGTTTATCTAATTAAAAATTGGAGCATAGATTAAACTGACTCAAAGACTGAACTTAATAAAAGGAAAAAAAAAGGATCAAATTTAGAATAGGAGCATAATCTAGTAAAAAAAATGAACTTTATTTATTTTAAATGCTCTCTAAAATATCAGTAAAGGGATATTTTCATGAAATATGTATTACAAGACATTTTTATATATAATTACACTTTTTGTCCTTCTGAATTAACATACAGCCAGTATTGTTCATTATTTACATTTCAAACAATATGTGAAACATTTGCATATTATTTCATTCTACAAAGTATAATTCAGTATAAATTCAATATATTATATAGCTTCACTCATTTAGGATTTTCCTGTGTTTAAATAAAACATTCATTCAATAAGAAAATGCTACTTTATTCCGGGAAAAAAAATAAATTCAACCTAACTTCTCAATACAGTAATTCATATCACAGAAAAACTTTATACCATATTGTTGTATAGCTTTTTCAGACAGTTAGAGGGGAATAGACAAGGCACAAATAGTTGAAAACAGCAACCTGACAATGAATTTGGAGAAAGTTTATGATGGTTTCACTTTTTAGGCATTTATTGCAGTAGAGATAAACTCAGCTTATACCTTTAGGGTGTCACCTGCAAAACAGTTGGTCAGATACCTGATTTAATAAGAACTAGGTAAAGAAAAAAAGAGAGGAAGGAAAATGGAATTTGAAGACTAGAGGCATAGAATATGAGTGAAATGCCATTCAATATATGTTTAGTATTAGTTCAATTGCTATGATAAATGAGATTAAAACTGATGCTTTAGTGGTCAGCTATAGCAATATAAGGAAAAAATATTTCATACAAAATATTCTCTGTAGTAGTCAATAGCTAGAAAAAATAGTCAAGCCTAGAGGAGAGGAAGAATAAAAAGGGACAGATAGCACCGTGATAATTAGTAATGTGTATCAGAAATGGTTACTAATGGGACGAATCCCCAAAGAGAGAAGGAAGATAAGTAGTCTAGAGGAGGATAATTATGAGGAATCAAGTGACATTCTTGTTCACCATATATCTCCCATTCTAGCTGGGGCAAATCAATATTTGTGTGTCTGCCTAACAACTCCTTTCTTCTCCATGCACCCAAAGCATCTCCTCAGAGAATCCATTAGAGGTGATTAAGGAGAAAGGCTGATTGCAACTGTAAGAGAGGGAGGAAGAGACTGAGGAAATATATTTCAACCAAAGTCATAACTGACTTTGGCAGGAATGTAAGAAGTATCCCTGTTATACCTTTTAAAATGTCTATGGCACTGAAGTGGTACTAAAGTGAAAGTAGAACAAATTCATCACTTCCATATTTTGATAACAGATCCACTGATGATAATTTTTATCAACCACCCACCAACAAAACCCTGGTTAAAAAGACATTAAAAACAATGAAAAGATTAAAGGAAAGGATGTATACTTCCAAGATGCTACCAACTACATGGAAAACAAACTCTTTCGTGGACTTGGATTGCCATCTTTTGGTGGAGGTCATAATGGCCATGACATTTGCAAGAGAGGAAAAGGTTCAACACATCATCATTTTGCATTTCCAAGGGGAAGATTTAGGACGGATCATCCTTACGTTACTCCAATATTATGTGTAATGACCACATCACCATAATTTCTATAACACATCAGAAAGAAATGCTTTTGCTCTGAAAAAAAGTCATATTCTTGCAATAAGCACAGAGCTTCCATAAGAAGCTCATAGTGAAGGGATTTTTATACTCATGGTGCATACAATATTTCTCTTGAGAAATAGATGGGAGAAGTGAGGCAAAGAAAATGCAAAGGAACCACCAGCAGACAAAGACTTGTACATTTCCATACAACAATTTTGAGATGTAGAGATGTACAATATCTTAAAAGTTGTTAATTTATTTAAAAAAAAAATCTTCCTTTCTATTAGCGTCAGTTGCAATTCAATTCTATCTTAAAATACACAATGCAGTGATTCAGAAGTTGATGCATATTTGTATTAAACACCTCAATGTTCCTAGAAACAGCAGTGTATTTCTCTCTAAATTTTCATATCATGTTTTTCTGTTTTTCTTTTCACTCGTTTCAAAAAGGTCAAAGGTCAGACCTGACTCTGACTTTATGATAATTCATTTTGCTTTAGAAAAGAATTGAAAAGAAGTCTGTGATGACTTGAACTGTCCTGTCCTGGAGGCCAGAACAGGCCTCCAGGTACCCATTAAAGTTGCTCTATCACTTCCCTTCACTGTAGAACAGGGGAGAGAAAATATTATAAAAGGCCCTTGGGTCAAGATAAGGACAGAGAGGTCACTTCACAATTATCATCAGAGGAGAAACAGACTCAGCTTGGGGAAACTGATTTAATTTCTTGCCAATCAAAAATCAGTGTGGTAATGAGAAATTTAAACAAATCTTAATACGTCTTCCCCCATCTCTCCCTTCTTCCTAAGCTCAACTTCACTCCTGATTTTCTCTATCTTCTCCCTGCCAGTAGCAGAGAAGGACAGGGAAGGGGGGTTGCATTCAGTTCATCACACATTGTTTCTACTGCTCCTTCATCCTCAGTGTGAGGACTCATACTCTTCCCCTCTCCAGTGTGGCATCTCTCCTCTAGGATACAGTCCTCCACAGACTTCTCCAGTGTGGGTGTTTCCCATGGGTTGCAGTTCTTAAACTGTTCCTGATCCTTGCTATGGAGTAAATCCTTCAGAAGCAGATTGCTCCAGCATGGGTCCACCACAAGGTCACAAGTCCTGACAGCAAACCTGCTCCAGCATGGGCTCCTCTCTATATGGGGTTCACCAGCCACCTTTGAGTATATCTGTCTGCTGTAGTGTGGGGTCCTCCATGGACCTTCACAGGCTGTAAGGGAATCTCAACTCCAGCACCTGGAGCACCTTCTCATTCTTCTCCTTCAATGGCCTTGGTCTCTACAGAGTAGTTTCTCTTGCTCCTTTCTCACAGATGCTCTTGTGCAGCACTTTTTCCCCCCCTTGTCAGATATGCTACCCCAGAGGTGCTGCCACCATCGCTGGTTGGCTCAGCTTTGCCCAGTGGTGTGTCCATCTTGGAGCCAGCTGGCATTAGCTTTATCTGACATGGGAGAAGTTTCTGGCATCTTCTCACCTGCAAACCTCTCACTACCAAAACCTTTCCAAGGAAACCAAAGGCAATCTCTAATATGTTTATCAGGAAATTCTACAGAATGATGGCAAAAATAAATCCCAATTTAATAATCTAGAAGGTTTTTGAGCTCTATTTTCTATCATTTTTTATTACACCTTTTCAAGTTGATAATTCCATCTTCTGTGTGAATTAAATCATTAGCTAATTCAGTATTTTTTAATTAGTAGTTCTTTTCTAATACGAAAGTCTCTCATATCACAGAACTTAACACAAACTGCTAACAGGTAATTTCAGAAGTATTTTGTTTTCAGGCAAATATATGTTTCTGGATAACCTGAAAACCAAACATAATGATGTATGGAGACTACAAGTCTTTTTTTAATGAAAACCTTAACTTGCCAAAGAACACAGCAAATGGCAAAATTTGTACTGAAATCCTTGCAGGAAAACTGCACTTCAGATTGTCTCTGAATGGTGTGAGGAAAGATGCCACACTGTGGTTTCAAATTTACCATTCTAAAGCCTGCCTAAGGCACTCTGAATGTACCAGAAATTGTGTATTAGATCCCCAATGGAAAGAATCTGTATGGGTCTATTCGTTACCTGACTATGAAACCTTGCTAAATTAAATGCTCAAATCACTAAGTTCTTCTTGTATGCACATCTCTATGACTAGTGATTAAACATTATAACCTGTATGGCAACACAAACAACGATTTTTAAACTAGGAGTTCATATCAAGCAATATTTTTCACTATGAACAAGTTACAGCAGCTTTAGTGCAGTTTTTTCGAAGATTAAAGTCACAAAATGGACTCCTTTTTGAGTGAAATGAGAACTTGGACTGTACTGTGGTAGCATTTTTACATTCTGCAGAAAATTCCATCACATAATGTCTTAGCTCTGCCTTACTGAATCTGTAGTACTTGCAATAATTAGTGCCCTTTTTAGTCTGGTTTTTTTACCTGCAAATTATGTAAAAATCAATCTTAAAGGATTAATTTCTACATTTTTATGTAATGTTTACAAACACAGAAATGATATGTAAATTAATGTAAATCACTGTTTAAGTGCACAGTAGAAACTACCTAAACCTCATTTTTCAGGCAGCAGGAAGGAAGACAGACACAAAGCAGTGGAGTGGTAGCAAGCTAACCTAGAGGCTCATCACTGCAAACCAAGCCACATAACATGAGGAAACAGAATGTAACAAATATATATCTACAATCTTGGTTTTTACCAAGAAAAACAGCAACAAGCAATGAAAAGACGATTGGTCTATTCTGGAATGAGAGATTTACCATGGAAGGTGCATCTTGTTGATACTAGCTATTGAATACAGTGTGTCTAAAATCCTTTGCATCTATCCTCTACATAACTGATTGAACTAATTATACTGGAAGGAAAAAAAAGAGAGGGAAAAAAGTGGTGGGTTTTCTTTCATATCCAACAATAAGAGGAAAGAAATTAACAGAATACCACAGATTTCTGCCAGTTTGTCTAGAGACTGAATTTCACGTTGTGTTATTGTAACTATTTGTGACTTAAAAAAACCCCACTGGCCTTGAGAGGCTTTCATTTTTTGTAAACCATTTTATACAGTTGGCCAGAAGTTTCCCTCCAGCATGTTAGTCTTTCAAGAAGCTGTTTACATATCTTCCTTGATACCACGCTGGCAGCACATAGGGGACTTAAAATGAAAGCAATTTACCTGCAGGTCTATAACAGATGCAAGGCAGATTTTAAGCGACTACTCGACAATCTTGAGAACTCAGGATCGGTATCCATCATGCACTGACTGTTTTGCTACGCACACATAAAGATGTAAGGAAAATTAAAACAAAATGAAAAAAAAAAATCTTTCCTTCTGTTAGGTAAAAGATTATGAAGTTTAACTAGGAAGACAGCACACAGAAGTTTCAAGATCTCATATAAATGGTATTTTTCCCTATTGAAACTCAAACACCAGCCCACTAGAATCACTTGTGAAGAGATTACGTGCAAACTTGTTAAACTTGGTCCGTGATCCCAAGTATGTGATATACTCTTCATTGGTTTCTGAGAATGTCAGTCTTTCTCCATGAGGTAACAACCTTTAAATGCATTCTTATCTTTCATATAACATTTCCAAGGAGAAGCTCCACAGCTTACTTTCCTTGTTTTTCTCCTACCTCCAACCCTCAAAGGATGCTCCAATTAAGGACAAATGTACATTCATGTGTAAGCATCAACAAGAATTCCCCAATTTGGTTTACTTTCCTGCATAAAGATATATTTTTTCTATTCCAAACATTTATTTTTTTTCTTCTGTTCCAGGAAATGTTTGGAAAATGCAAAATATTCTATTATTAGGACAAAAAGAGCTACAGTGCCCATAACTTCATGCATGAACATAGCACTGACTTGTAAGTTTGAAAAAAAAAGAAACGTCTCCTATCATAACATACTAAAATAATCCAGTGACTGTGTGTTAGCAGAAGTTTTTGTTTTTCTTAACTGAAACACCAAGCACCTGAAGTTTCAAAAACTGAGTTGCTCTGATGGTTTTCTGTTTTCTTTATTTAGACCTTACTTTGGAAACAGAAGTGGTTAATGAATAGCTGGTCATTGTTCAAGCATAAAGAAAGAGTAGCACACTGGCAAAACATGGTATCATAGTTTAAGTCTCCAAAAATGTTAATGACAAATAGTATTTGACACTATTTTAATGATCAGAGTTAATTGTCAGTCTCATGCTTGAAAGTGAAGGAGAATGGAAACCTGTTGAATTCAGTTAGAGCGGTTCAAAAAGATCAGGCAACATTCCAGCATGGGACAGGCAGCTTCCAAGGTGTTAACATGTTCTTATTGCTTTGTAGTTTAAATTACTTTTAGAAAGTAATATCCACATTGTACCTTGAAGGAAGGACCAAGTAGTAAACTTTAACGGCTGCCTGAGTTGGCAATCATTTCATAGAGGCAAGACACTGCTCAAGAAATTGCTCTATAAATAAGATCCCTTACAGAAGAATTAAAATGAAATTCATATTATTGATGTTCACTAAGAGCCATAAAAAGCACGACACAGTCAGGAAGTGGCACTTGTTTCAAATCACTCTCAGAAGCACCTGAAGGACACCTTCAAAGTCAATTTGATCAATGATGATGAATATGTTGTTCAAGATTTCAAATGCAACTGTAATGCATTTGGAAGCCTTGAAGAAATACATCTGGCATAAAGGGAATAGGATGAATACAAGATAACCCTACTAAAAAGCCATTACTATGTCCATTAATCCAGACATATGTCCTCCTTTCCTGAGCAGTCTCTCTAAAAATCTTTCCTATCTCCTCCTCAACTCTGTTTATGGGTATTGGGATCTCCCTTGTCCTCATCTCCTTGATATAAGCTCTCTGAGGAGCAACCATCTTCTCATTGTTTGGAGGGAGGTCAGCAATCACGACATCTGAATGAGACTGACAATGCTCATTGCCAAAGCATATATTTTGCTAGCAGTATCAAGAAGAAAGCCATTCTGTGAGTGTTGCACTGGATCTCTGAAGGTATTGGCTGGACACTAATATTCTATAAAAATTTACACAAAGCTGTCAGTACTGGAAAAAGTTATTCATGGAAACTTAAAGTTTTAACCTGTAAACCTGATGGGAACAATGGCTGCAGGTAGGAGGAAGTGGGAAGGAAAGAGATTGATATCTAGAAACCTTAGTTCAAATAGATGGTATACAATTTTCATAGAAGACACAGAGATAAATAGAAAAGAAATCAAATTGCTGGAACACATATCAGAAGCTTAAAGAGTCCAAACCAAAAAGTAAGAAATTACATATCATTATGTAAGCTGAATTGGATTACTGGACTCCTTCCATGAAAGCCATGATTTATTCTCCTCTATGATTTAGTCTTTTCTTCATTCACCACAAACCATGAGCAAAACCTTCTGAAGTACTACTACAGCATATGGCACTTTGAGGCAGGCGGGGGAGTGGAGTGTCTGATTGATACCCTGCAGTTAGCAATGACATTGATGGCAATGCATGGGAACATGAACCTCCAAATGTCTGAGTTTTGCTTAAACTAAAGCTTATTTCTATTTGCCGCTTTTTTGGAAATGATTTTCAGTCAGCTTCATACCTATCAAAAGTGACAGATTAATGTCACCAGGGCTATCAATTCGCTGTTACTGCACACAACAGATATGGTCCTGTCAGCTGCCACAGTTGTGAACTTTAACCACGTTCCTTAGACGTGGTATGATAGTACTTTGGTACCTGAAGATTATGTTGAAAATTGTATTCAGAATACTATATCTGATAAAAGAGACTACAACAATTTGACTAGAAGTAATTTGACTATTCTATTTGCTGATTATTAGAGAAAATATCAGCTAATCAAAGTAGCCCAAACAATTTATATGTGCAAAATGGCTCACTAAGGTGTCTAATTTAAAATCATGCTTTCACTTGATGTTTTCCAATACCTAAAAATGTACCATAAGCACATTTATGATTTATATCCATGTTGATTGTTTGGGGTTTCTTTTAAACCAAAGTGCAATTCTGAGAAATCAAGGGTGTGGGTTTTTAGATTATATTGTATATTTTTGAATGCTGTAATAACTTACGTTCACTGACCGTATTTCTTGATACTTTTCTTTCTTTCCAAGTGTTTCACTTCAATTTAGGCTCCCTAAGAGCTGTAAATCCCTGCATGTGAACTTTTGCTCACAGAGCACACAGAGCATGGATTGTAGAAGCGTATGTCTTGCCTGTTCTGCCCGTCCTGTTTCTGCATTTAGAAGGTATAGAGAAGAACAGTGATGAGACAACCAAATGCTAAAATCTTACATAGTTAGAAATTGTCTTGGATGGAATTTAAACATATCTTTTGAAGTGTCATTAACCTAAAAGTCTTACTAATAAGGCTGCTAATAAAAGCATTAATTAGAGTTAATTTTGGTGATGTAGTCCCTGAAAACTGCTTCTTAATTCACACACTCACAGGATGCCAGACAGACAGCAGGCAGCAATAACTTTCAGCTTCTTTTGCCCTGTAGCTTGGTTCTGCACTACAACATATACTTCCAGCAATGTGCTTACTATTGTGCATTAAACATTCTCTAATCAATAGGCTGGATTTGAACTAACAGTTTTCTTATATATTTCTCCATTAGCTGAGACTGAATTTAACAAATGCATGTACAAGCAAAGTAAACTAAAAACATTTGGACTCTGCAATTTTATGCACCATTGAAACACAAACAAAGAATTATTATTTACCTTAGGCTTTCTAATGTTGGAATTAAATATGTCATTCTGCACCTACACTTCCCTCACTGCTGACACACTGGGAAAATATAGTATTTACAACTAGAACGAATAACTTCATTATTTAGGGCAAAATCAGTGTTTTGCATTGAAAGAGTCGAACTCATTCATGTCCTGAACATTCTTGGAAGAGCATATAATTTCTTGAGACGGAAGCTTTGACATAAATGATGGAGAATAGTTAGGATCAAGCATAGATTTCATCATCATGCTTCATTACTTAAAGGATAGTAAGTACTGTATGAGGTTTCCAAAGTTGGTTTATTTTGCACATTAGTCACAACCATGCTCTTTTCAATAGGACAATTAAATAGACCATTAGTCATTTTATAGGGTATTTATTCACCAGCCAAGAGGAAATTGTTATTCTGTTCTGAGATGAGCTGGGTAATTCCTGTCAGATAAAATCAGAAACCTTCTTCAGACATGTGGGCATATCCAGATGCCTACCTTCAATTAATTCCAGCAGCAAGGTTTATTACCCTGTCCTTATAGATTGCTTAAGTACCTACACAGTAAAGTTCCTTTCAGTTCTGTAGCAAATTAGTTGCTGGGTAGCAGAACTTGCCTCTCAGGAAAGGCAATCCAAAAGCTAAGGTCAATTAAGTTTGATTTGGCTTAGCTTACAAATTCACCTTTAGATTAGCTAAACCAAATTCTGACATTTTTTAACTATGGCTTGGAAGATGTCTGGCATCCTTGTAGATGAAGTATTCAAGGTCCTCAAATTTATATCTTCTTTGGCCCAGGCAAGCCCAGATGCCGCTTTGCAAGGTCATGGTTAGCAGATTGCAACAACTTTAAGCAATAGACTGTATATGAAGTATCCATTCATATAAGTAACCTGTCTGTGTAATTGAAGAAGACTATGTTGCAGCCTGACATCCAGCATACATAAACAAATGCAGTGTACCCTACAGCTACCTCTTTTTCAAACAGAAACTGTGTTTTATTAGTGTAGCATCGAACATCCATTTGCAGAGTTCCAATTGTGTGTGTTACACCTTGGTTTAGACAATGTTACTCAGAGACAGGGAAAGGGAGAAACAAAGAGGACTGCTGTGGAAAAAAGTGTGACAACGTTTTACGAACTTATAGCATGAAACCTTTACAGATAAAAAGGTTTTCTATCAGCCTGCATGTTACATAATGCACCAAAACCTGAACGAATAACTCTTTGTGGTGAGTTGACCTTGGCTGGCTACTTGATGCCCAACTAGCTGCTCTCTCACTCAATCTCAAGAAGACAGAGAGAAAATAATATGGAAAATCTCATAGGTCCAGTAAAAACAAGGACACTTAATGTTTACTGTCACGGTCAAAACATGGAGATTCAATTTGGGGAAAACTGATCTATTGACAAAATAGATGGTGAGAAAAAGAAAAAAAAGACAAAAACTAAAATACCTCCTCTCCATATCTGCTTTTTTTTCACAGGTTCAGCTTCACTCCTTGATTCCAGATTCCTCTACCACTTCTCCACGTGTAGTGGGTCTGGGATGGTAGTGATTTTCCACAGTAGCTCTTGCAGTGCTGTGCTTGTTGTTGATATCAATATTATGACTACCGCTCGCATAACATCAAGGCTGTCCCTCCAGCATTCCTTCCCCCACCTTCACCAACAGCGGTGGGTGGGCACGATCCTGGGAGGGACCATGGCTGGGACAGCTGACCCAGGCTGACCAAGGAGATATTCCATACCATATGACGTCAGCTCAGTAATATAAACTGGGGGAGAGGAGCAGGAGGGGGAGGCAAGATTCATTCTGGGCCTTCCAAAAGCAACCGTCACGCGTACTGAAGCCCTGCTTCTCGGGAGGTGGCCGGACATCGCTGCTGATGGGAAGTAGAGAGTAACAGCTTTATCTGCTTTGCTTTGCTTCTTGCGCGCGCGCGGCTTTGCTATCTTTATATTAAACTGCTTTTATCTTAACCCACGAGACATTTGTCTTATTTTTCTCCCCTTCTCTGGCTTGCTGAGGAGGTGAGTGATCAAGTGGCGTGGTGGGCACCTGGCATCTAACCAGGGACAAACTACCACACCACGATAGCAAAGGCAGGATGGGGAATGAGGCCTGTGGTCAGTCCCTAACAGCTCCTCTCTGCTGCTCCTTCATCCTCAGGCATTTCCCACCTCAGCCTGGGCCCTTCCCATGGGCTGCAAGGAAACCCCTCCCCAGCAGAGTCTGTCCTGGGGCCACACAAGCCTCCCTACTGGAGGGTCTGGAGATCCTCCTGCTCTCCCTTGGGGCTGGTAGAGCTGTTTCTCCTGCTCTGTTCCTCAGTCCGGCTGCCGGGCAGTGTTTTGCCTGCTCTTTGCCAGGCTTTCCCTGAGGTGCCAGCCCGTTCGCGGCTGAGTGGCTCAGCTGTGCCCTGCGCCACGGCTGCTGGAACCAGATGTGTCCCCTCAGGGGCCCACGCTGCAGCCCCTCTCACTGCTGCCGTCACCAACCCTGGGGCACCCACACCCAGTACATCCTGACCTTGCTAAAGAGAGTAGAAAGCCTGAGTTTTCAGCACTGTCAAAATGAAAAGAGATGTTACTTTGGACAAGTCAAAGGTGGTATGCTGATTATTGTTGACTGTGGCTAATGTGATGCTTTAATGTAGGTAATGGAGATAATTAAAAAGTGAGGGAAAGTTGTTTTACTGGGAGATGAGTTGTTTGTATTTTATTGACCTAGGACAATTATTTACATAAAGTTCAAAAAAATACTGGAAGAAATAAACCTCTCAGCAATGGATATGTTTTTGTTCAGTTTCAAAAGCAGAAAAATGTATCTTATCTTGGGCAAGACACATGAACATTTCACAATATTTCAAGCAGGTGGTGCCCTTGACATTTTTTAATTGGCAGAACTTTCGACAACTGAACATCTGGATGTGTTAGATAACAGGAACCGAACTTTGCTTATCAAACTCAACTTGGAATACAGATAACTATAAATTCACATCTGTGATGGCTTTAGATCCCCATTAAGCCCCTTCTTACTTCCAGGACTCAATCAGACACAGAACCTTTGGCGGAACCTATGAACACATCCTGACTCTCCCTCGCTATAGAACAAGCCACACCACCACCACTTATGACAGAAGTTATCTCAATCTGATTTTGAGACACTGTTTCTCTGAATTTCTAACTAGCTACTAACTAGTTTGACAAATAACCAAGTCAGATACCACACCTGGGACTGGTGGCAGCCAGTTGCTTTACCTGGAATCTGTGAAAAATGCTATGCTACAGAAGAAATTCAAGGAGACATTGTCAACCCTTCCCCCTGAAGGTTGCTGAAAATGGCAAAAGCAACACTCAGCCAAAAAATATGATAAAGTAGTACTCTGGCAGCTTGTTTTAATAATTTTGGGTACAGGCTTCATCCCTCCAGCAGAGCTTGCAGGTAATTTGAACCAATACACTATGCAGACCATGTAATATTCCTGACCACTCACAATTTATACCCAGGTCCACCAGGACACTTACATTAGCTAAACTCAGAAGAATAAACCACACCATTAAAACAAAATTATGAATACACAATTTGTACTTAATGTTAATTTAGTAAATTAGGCCCTTTTAAATATGCACACTTCATTTGTCTGAGTCATTAACCCTAAACTAACATTACAAAATACAGTCTCTTAATAAGTTTGATTACCAGACATGCTTTATTAGAAGGACGCTCAGTTTCTGAATTAACAGTCCTCTCTTCTCTAAAGTATTACCAACATTTAGCTGAACTTGTGCTTTGAAATGATCAACAGTAGCTCATATGCATGTTGTGAGAAAATTGGCACATATATCTGTTAACACACAGGAATTAAGCCTCAAAATTTCATCTCCCTGACATGAAATTCTACCCTCATGAGTCTGCTATATTCCTTACAGCATTTAATAGATAATTATTCTTGATCTACTTTCATGACCTACTGAATTCCATTCCATTAACATATTTTGGTTTTTCCTTATACTGAGTCTCTCCCCATATTTTCTATGCCTTGTGATCTTCTGTATTTCATATTTTCTATTATTTGTATCCAGAAGCTGATGAACTGAGTTTAGAGAAACTTCAAAATACATTTAGAGGCACTGAACGTTAATGCTTTACTCTTGTGGATTAAGGGGTAGCATCTGATAATAGGAGCTATAATCGAAGTCATAAAGGTGATCTACCAAATTGATTGTGATGTTTAACAATCATACATTTACTGAAATGCTTTAACAAGAAGTCAATAGTAAGCTCTTCAGCTTCATTGCTGCGCTGATGAAACTATTGATGAATCCGCTCATTCCAGCTTGTCCTACCACCACGCCTATTTGTTTCAATCAGACAGAGAGGTAGGTTCCCTGAACCCTGGTGATGGCCATGTTGTGGAATCACTGCATTAGTTTCAGCTTCAATCTGTTAGGGACCATCAGAGTAACCATTACATTATACAGCACTTCATTCTTGAGCTAGTCTTTTTAATTATATTAGCTGATTATAGATGTGAGCAGAAATGGCAGAACTGATGACAAATGGATTTTTCAGCACAGTTCATTAAAATGCATTTCATTCAAATATCTTGCTAAGGATGTCAAATAGGTGAAAATATGTAAGATAGGCAAATCAAAACTGATTATTAAAGTTGGTGGAGAAAAAAAATAAGAGTAAAATTAAAGTTGACATGAAAGGTTAATTTAAGTCGTGTGACTGTTTTAAGACCATTGGTCATGTAAGACCACTGTGCTGAAATAATCTAATATCCGGTTTTTAACTTGCTGCAGTCTGCCCTCTAGTTTATGCATACACTGTGAAGATTGCCTTTAGCTAGCTTGGATACCAATGAAAATATCTCTGTGGTCCATCCTGAGCTGAGATACAAAGCCGTCAAAGCAACCAATTAAAAATTGTGTAGTTAAGGTACAGTGATAGCAAGTGCATGCAGCCACAACGCACAGAACCAGCGAGGCTGGAGTCTGGGACAGGAACACGGAGTCATTCAGTAACATCTCCCTTTTTCCAGGCTCAGGCCTGAGTGTCAGATGGCATAGTCCGTTTGTGAGGTACACACAGAGGATGCAGCTCTTGAGAGCATCACAGCACTATTTGGAAGCATATCTGACTTGGGATGTTGATGAACTAGATTCCAAACCTAACAGAACTGTTTCCATAAGTATCAGAGTTCTGACACGGGCAAACTGATCAATGCATACTCTAGCTAGCATAAATATCGTTTTGCTATTTCCATATAGACCAAACATTTTACTATACTGTGGAATTTATCCAGTGGTGATTGTAGTAGCAGGTGGTTTGGATTTGTAAAGTTCCTTGCACAATCCCACTACCAAAGAGTTTTTTTGCTATGAGAATGTGAGGTGGTTTTCTTGTAGATTTTTTTTTTTAATTATTCCATAGTTTATTAGTATTTTGATATGGTTTTATTTAAGAATGTTGTCTCACTGAGTGGCTTTGATACAGTTAGAAGATGTAGAATGAATGTTAGATATTAACTTGCCAAAAAAAAAAAAAAACCCACAAAAACATTGTGATGGAAAGAGGCTGGGAAATATTCCATCTTCTTAAGCAATGTGCTTGGTTTGAGTTAATAAATTGTGCTTTATTATATTACTAGTAGTGTTGCTATCAGACTAGACTCCCATTGCCTTGACCAATATCCATATGATACTAACTACAGGGAACAATTCTTTAGTTACTGATATCATTAACAGTCTGAGCCAAGATTTTACAATATACAAGAACACTAAAGCAACTAAGAAAAGATGAGACTAGTTGTTTGAGTATAAATACATTAACAAATCTTTAATACAAAGAATTTACAGTTTAAAGAATTCAGGAAAAAAATGTTGTCCTTGTATTTTCTCTTTCTTTAGAAAGAAGAATTTAAAGTATTTCTCATACTTTAAAGACCAAGAATGCAAGAAAAGTCACATACTCTAGAGCAAGTACTTTCTTAACTAGACACGTTAATTATGAAACCTGGATCTCTTTGAATTTGGTACCTTCTCCAGAATTCAGTGCATCTAGAACTGACAACATTTTCCTTTTAGTTTTGGAAACCATGAACTCCACAAGGCCTTCTGCACTATCTAAAACTTAAAGTTTATATTTCTTCTCTCTTCACGATACTATACTACAGTATCATCATCTAAGTATTGCTGTGTGGTGCAGAATGAATGTCAAGTGCTCCCCATTTATAAGGGATATAGATTTGAAGTGCTAATATGCCAGCTATTGACATTTCTAAAGAATACTGCTGATTGGTATGGCAGTCCAGAAGCATCTTTTAAAGACTAGAGTAAAGGGGGTACATCAACAGCAGTATTGTACTCAAACATAAAATTCTGACAGCATGAGACAGAGATTATTCCTTTCTCAAGTCACACAAAATTCAGTTTGGAACCTAAGGGTACGTACGTGAGACCTCTGAAGAGTTACTAAGCATTTCTTAGATTTTGATTTCTCTCACACTTGGTCCTGCAGGCGAACATCATCAGTGCCTTATTATTTATGCTCCAGTTATATTGACATCTCAGCTCTCTGTATTTGCTAATCTATTGATAGTTTTCTTAAATACTCTTCAAATAACTGTTTTGTCAACCTTATCCTTAAAGACAGACAAAATCCAAACAAATAATCAAATTACCAGAGGTATAGATAATAACAAAAAGAACGAAGCTGACTACAGATGGTTTGTTCCTGCTGCTAGAATGAGCAGATCGCTTCGACACTCCACACCTCTTAACGTATCTGAGAAGTGCAGATAAGATTATTGCAATAATTTCTTTCTAATCCTGTTTCCTTTGTTCCTGTGATGCACTGCCTGGATGCAGCACCTGCTATCACAGACAACCATGTCATATAATCCCTTTCATAAACTTACCAAGCACCATTTTTTAAAGTATTTAGGCCTCTTGATCCTGCTATTGCTATTTTGCTCAAAATCATCATAGTTCTTTTTTTGTTAGAAATCATCTTTCATTTCTTGTCTTTAATTTAGCCATTTGATCTCTTGCCCAATATTATATACTGGTAAATAAGGTGAAAAAATAAGCATGAAGTAGGAAAATGAGCTATTGTAATTAAGAACAGTCAGAGCCATTCTGTTGGACTGTGTTAAAACAAAGCTGTCTACTTGAAAGCCTCCTGGGTGATGTGTTTATTCTCTTTGTGAGGTACTAAGATTAGCCTACACAGATCAGCGTGTTACATATTTGTTTTTCAAGTGTAACCTGTAGAAACATGCATGTGAAAAGAATAACACACATTACAGATTAAATCATTTTAGTGACTTGTAAAGTAACTATTTCTTCTTGTTCCAAAGGAACAACTCATCAAATTTTCTTGTATGGTACCTTGCATTGTCATGGCATTTTCATATAATCATGCTATGGTCAATTAATATATCCAGTTCTTGCTCTTTACTTTAACTAAGAAGAGCTATCTTTTAATAGACACGTTTTGCCCTTGTTAAGTACATGACGTAACATTTGTACAGCTGAATTTTATCCATTTCTTACCTTTTCAAGATTGCTCTATTAACAACATCACTCTCAGTTGACATTTACACTCAGTAAAGCTTGTTGCAATCTTCCTTTTTTTTTTCTTGTCTGTCTACTTTTTAAGCTTCTCCAATCCATCTTCTTGTTTAAAAATAATTTCTTATTCATCACCATGTTGAATACTTTATGGAAGCTCTAACAGATAAGACGACTGTGAAACAGTCCATCTTCGCTAAGAAAGCTGTAAGGTCAATCTAATACTATTTTGCTAATGCATATCACGCACACGACAAGGCTTTTTCATTCGACTCAATTCCTATAATAATTATTTCCTTTAAGATTTATTCTAATTGCATAGCCAAGGTCATTCTGAAAGTCCTGTAGCTGCCTCAGTCATTTTCTTTCCATTCAACCAATATGACAACTGAATGTCAATACTTTTTTTCTTCAGGCATCTATTTGTTGTTATGACTTAAATAATTATGAAACATTACTTAGAGACAGAATAATTTAGATTTGAAAACACCTTTAAGATCATCGAGTCCAACTGTTAACCCAGCACTGCCAAGTGTCGCTAAACCATGTCCTTAAGTGCTACATCTACACATCTTTAAATACATCCAAGGATGGTGACTCAACCGTTTTCCTGGGCAGCCTGTGCCAGTGTCTAACAACACTCTCAAGTGAATAAATTCTTTCTAATCTCTGTTTTAACCTGCCCTCATACCACTTAAGACCATTTCCTCTTGTCCTATCACTTGTTACTTGGGACAAAAGACCAATTCTCAGCTCCCTACAACCTCCTTCCAGGTAGTTATAGAGAGTGATAAGGTCTCCCCTCAACATCCTTTTCTCCCGACTAAACAGTCCCAGTTTCCTAAGCCTCTCCTCATAAAACTTGTGTTCTAGACCCTTCACAAGCTTTGTTGCCTTTCTTTGAACACAATCCAGAACCTCTATGTTTTTCTTCGAGTAAGGGGTCCAAAACTGAACACAGTATTCGAGGTGTGGCCTCACCAGTGCTGAGTACAGGAGAACAATCACTTCTGTATTCCTGCTGGTCATACTGTTTCTGATACAGGCCAAGAACAAGCCAGTCCAGGTCCCTCTGTAAGGCCTTCCTACCCTCAAGCAGATCAACACTGCAATCCTAATGGCACCTTTCCTAGTTGGCTCCCTCACCAGCTCTGTCAGATGCTTCCTCCTCTTCCTTGATATATAAATTCCACTGGCTTTTATTACTTTTGATTTAAAGAAATTCAAGCATCCATTGCAGTTAAGTTGTTATTATCTAAGCCAAGCTGATTTCCCAATAGCTACACACAGATATAATGTTATCAAGGTAAACTTTAATCTGCAGGACAGGATGTTTGTAGATATACCATAAATATTTATCTTACTTGATTTTAAAAGGCTATATTTTCATAAAGTATTTGAGTTACAGCTAACTTTGGGGTTTTTTATGTGATCTGCTTGTAAAGCTATTTTATGAGATCCCCATATCTAATATGGGTTCACCACTCACTATTTTATTAAAGTTGTCACAAAGATCTTCATTAGTTGTAATGACTAAGAATATCCAGACACCAGCAGGTTTAGTTTTTTTTGGTTTTTTTTGTCACCAATATCTACTGGGGAAACAACTACCAATAATGTTGCAATTTCTAGTAGCATTAATCTCTGTAGTAAAATACCGAAGTCTATGTTTACCTTCAACCTTTGAGACTTGTAGAGAACTCTCATAAGACCACCAAAATAAAACTGCTTCCATCACCTTTTTCCAAAGTAACTTTGATCAAAATAAGTTTGTTTGCTTCTTGCTGTCTGATTTTATTTCTTTACAATTTATAACTTCATTAAACAACAAAGCTATTCTAGCAACCCAGCTTTCATTATTCATCCCTGAATATAACATAACTCTGAAAAACGTGTTTCAGTCACGTTATTAGATACTGTAGTCGGCAATAAAAACCCATAAATTGATGGAAAATACATACAGAAAGAAAGCTCAGTGGTCAGAACTGGCCAAAAATTAGTAAAACTATAAAGCAGTTGCATGAAACTAGATTTTAAGGATGTGAAGGCATATACAATCACAGGTAAAAATCAATGTAATAAATAAAAAGGTTGAGGTGATAAAAGGATCACTCAAGCACAACCTACGCAATGCATTAAGAACAAATTCAGAAATTATTGCTCTGTCAATATCTAGCAGCTGTTTTACAGCTACAGCTATAACTGTTTGTTGTTGACAGACTTTAAGTGTACCCTCAGCCATTGCTTATCCTGGCCTTCAAAAAGCAAATAACAAAGAAGTTAAAAAATTAAAGGGCTTTACCTGATGACACCATAGGTTCTTCGATGTAATTTAGACAGGAATGATTTTTTTTTCACCTCAAAAATCATAGATTCTAAGAAGATCAAAGCAGGAACAATTTGATAAAATACATTTGTTTCTGTGATGCTTAGACTAATTACCCTAACAATCCAATGAATATGTACAGTCTCAGGGTCCCCCAGGGCTTTGGATAGCTCTTCAGACACCTGGCACCATTTCAGACCACAAATACAACCCAGATACACATAATTTTCAAAACAGATGTTACCAGCATTGCATCGTCTACTTTTTAAACATCAATAATCTAACTATCAATCTTGCTTTCTGTAACTCACCTCAGAGCTTCATTTTCTGATCCAGCGTCTTGAACCTGTTACTTCCTGCTCTGGACAAGTGCAGTTTTGCCATGCTTCTGTTGCATCTACTGTCATTTGACATGGCAGCTGAGGAGATATCCTGAACTAATGATGAAGGACAGGGGACAATCTTGCTTTATCAGACTTCACCAAGTTTCTGGTCTCAGATTTTTAAAGAACAAGTGCTTCTTTTTCCTACACGCTACTGAAAACTAAGTTTTCTTAGCTCCCAAGTTTCACTTTAAATCACTAAGTATTTTCCATCCTTTAGCTACTTTACCAGGTGTTCAGAATATGCTAATGAGCATTGCAAGTTTCACTCTAAATCATTAAGTATCTTCCATCCTCTAGCTACTTTACCAGGTGTTCAGGATATGCTAATGAACATAGCATTCTACCTGGTCTAAAACCAACAGACTAGTAACTATTTGCAGGGGTCTTTTTACTGTGCAAATTATGAAGCAGAGGATTACTAGCTCTTTGAAGTCTACTAAGAAGGCAGTATGAAATGTTAAACTGTGCATCTTGAATGTCTTCAAAATCCTGTGCTCTTTAATATATACACACACTAGTTTCTGTAGTCGAATCAGTATATTGCACAAAATCTCATTGGGCATGAGATTTTGAGTTTTAATGTACTTCCTAAGTTTTTTTTTTTTTTCTATTTAAGACCATGTAACTGTTTAAAATACACTTTATTCATCCTTTCTGTCTTATTCATGAAGATTTCATTTCATAGTGAGCCCAATTAAGAAAAAACAAGCTTCAGGTGAGATCCACCCAAACTTACATGCCATAGCTACACACAGGGCTGAACATGCTTTCCCCAACTGCCTATGGAGGCACTCAGCATTCTTATCACAAACTAAAGCAGCAGTGGGTCAGCCACTGTTCATGGGTCATACACTTGAGTATGGTGAATAGTACTTTAATTGTATGCATCTGTAATTGTTAGAATGGTCTTCATGTACTCTAAACATGCTGTTTTAAGGAAGCTATCATAACACTCTTTTTAATACTACTTTAAACATACATGTCATCTAACTGACAAACAATTTTATAATAAACATCAATAACAGGTACATTAATTAAATAATAGTTTAAATGCAGGACAGTACTGCAGTTTTGCTTTTCCCCAATATAAATAAAAATTACATAATGTGTTTCTGAAATCTTATACCCTTAATAGTGGTTGAAATTAGAAAGTTAATTCCAGCCTCATCTGTTTGCAGAAATAATCTGTGCATTGTGCTAAAATAGATGTATTTTCTGACTCAAAAGGGGAAGCTTCATGAGTGTGCCTATTTTAAATTTTCATATTCTATTGAGTTGAAATTATAGTTTTTAGTTGAGATAGACCTGAAAGAAGGCCTTAACCACCCGTGCCCTTTTGAGTATGTATTCGCATAACATCTTGTGGCCAAACTCCTTGGTGATTTACCTTATTGTAAGTGCTGCTTATCTAGATGGACTGATAAGGACACAGAAAATTTTGTATAGATGTAATACTTTACTGTTCCTGTAGAAAAGAATATTATACAATACTGTAGATCTATATTCTGAATCTCTTACATGCAAAGAAATATCAGTAGTGATATTCAGGCTGAGAAACATATGCATCAAATATATTTTCATGAACTAGACTACTAGCCTGCAAGCTGTTGTGAGCAGTGGATAGTACGTGGTAGTGATGTCCCAGGACATCAAAGGAAAATTATGAATCAGAAATAGAGACAATATGGCCACCACATCCTCCCTGTTCCATAGAAAAAATAAACTGAAACTTACATTCTCCCTCTCATCAACAGAAAAGTGATTTTATAAGCAAATGGGGACATATTCCTCTTTGTTCAAGGAGATACAGATAAGCCCCTTAATTTTCCCATGAAGTGTTCAGCAAGGGTTATTGTCTAAACTCATATAGGGTATGTAAAACATTTCAGAATAATTCCATTTGAAGAATACTTTATGGGAGCATGATACTGTTATTTTTTTGAGATTTTCAAAGTTTCCTTCTCAGCCTTTGCAGCTGCATTTTCAAAGTGAACAAAAGTAATTTCAAAGGGAGTTAGACAATGCTCTTTCTACTTGTAAGATCAGTTATAGCTGCACTATACTGTGCTAAATAAATTAATGTTTGAATTACACTTTCCATATGCAGTAGCAATCATGAGCTAATAGTTTCTGTGCCAAGAAATATGCATGCATTTAGGGGCATAGAGATTTTTATTGGATTAAATCAGATGTACACTTAAATTTCAGAAGAAGCAGGCCTTTATGTTTGAGGAATGAAAGACTGCAACGAGTAGTTCAGAAAATGCAAGATAACTTAGTCTGATGACAATTTTTTTTTATTTTCATTTGATGTGTAGCTCAGAGAACAGATTTACACTTTAGCCAAAATGTATTTGTCTTTGGGTTAATTCAGAAGTGATATAATTATCTAACTGTCTTGAGTACTCAGTACTAGAATGGGAGATGCAAGTGCTTTTCTTTCACCTTACATTTTGCAGGAAATTATGTACTTTTGCTATTATTCATATTAATTTACATTTATATTTACAGAGAGCTTCAGGATGTTGGTGGTTTTTTTATGTTTCAGCTGCTAATACTGATCATTTAAACAGAAAGAATTCTCTAAACCACACCAATCTAAAGTGAATGTTTTGGACACTGTTCTCACATATGGAAATAAATATAGCTGAACATTTCTATTAGCACAGGAAAGACACTTTGAGTGTATGGTGAATCTTGAAATGCTTCTGATTGACACCAGTTAGTGGACACTTAGTGCCATGTATCCTTTTAATGAATCATTCTGCAGTGTGAATGACACATTCAAAGAATATTTCAAACCCTTTTTATTGCTTGAATATTCAATGGTGCCAAAAGTACCTTTGGCTTGTTCACGTCATATGCTTATGAGCATGGTGCTGGAGTCATGCTTTAATCCACACTATAACCATAAAAGATGAAGAAAAGTGTGTTACTTTTGTCAAGACTGTCACTCCTTCAGCTGTGTCTGTTTCTCCCTTTGTCATACTTTGTCAAAAGATACATTTATATTTGTAATGTTTAGGCAGTAAATTGAGGGCTCACATTAAAAGCGTTACATTTCCATTACGAAACACACAACAACAACCATTCACCACTGCTTGTTTAGTAAAAGTGTAAGACAACAAAGCTTCACTTCCAAGATTTTGTTTTTCTTTTTTCCCATATATGCTACTCTAACCATAAGCTGCTGCTTTAATGCCTACATTATGTAGACTAAATTCTTTGAAGTTCCTCAACACTTGAGTGTCCCGATCAATCATATTTTTATCCTTCATTTCAAGGGATAGTTCTATAAATACCACCACATATCTTTAGAGCACAATCCAAATCCCTATACCTTTGGCCAGACAGTCCTCCTCTCCCGTCCTCTCTCCTCTCCTCTTGAAACTGAAGCTATGTGTCTCCTTGTTTCATTTCTCCAACCTCCAGTCATTCAGCTGTGCTAAAGTATTAATTTCTGTTTTGAAAAAAAAAACATCTTTCACTTCTCATGTCCTTGGTCTTACTAACATTGGAAATGCAGTCTGCTTAAGTTGCTACTTTCACAGCTGTCTTGAGGAATGACTATTCTGTGCAGCTAAAGGATTCCTGAGAGAATACAGCATTTCAAGGTGTTTCCATCCATTCTCATTTACCACAAAGGTAACACTTGCAAATATAAATGGATTCAAGGCTAATTCCAGGTGCAGTTTAACATTTGTCATCATAGAGTCATCTATTTTTAACATTTATGGTCATTTTATCATTTGCATTCTGGATGAAGCAGGGTTAATTTAACTCTACAGTAACTAATAAATATTTAAATATTTTTATATTTAAAATAAGAACAAGAAACTTTTTATTTTAATACTACAATATTTGACCAAAGATTATTGCTAAGTAGCCTTGGAAACTGATTCTTTTATTTCCTACTATTTAAAAATATGTCTTTGGCATTTTATCTAGGTCAAAGACTTTATATTATTAATCTTCTGAAGTGTTTCTGCAACCTTTTGTCCCTACATGCCATATATCATTCTCCAGTTTAGCTCACGAGTTTAGTACCTTTCTCAGGTTATCTTAATTTGTTACTTTTTCCAAATATTATTTTTTAAACATTTATTTTACTTCATTTAATCATTTCTTCACAATATGTAATTCTCAATTCTAATATAGGGAATATTGTTCATTTCCCACAGTAACTAGGACAATTGTATCCCTCCTCCTTNCATATATGCTACTCTAACCATAAGCTGCTGCTTTAATGCCTACATTATGTAGACTAAATTCTTTGAAGTTCCTCAACACTTGAGTGTCCCGATCAATCATATTTTTATCCTTCATTTCAAGGGATAGTTCTATAAATACCACCACATATCTTTAGAGCACAATCCAAATCCCTATACCTTTGGCCAGACAGTCCTCCTCTCCCGTCCTCTCTCCTCTCCTCTTGAAACTGAAGCTATGTGTCTCCTTGTTTCATTTCTCCAACCTCCAGTCATTCAGCTGTGCTAAAGTATTAATTTCTGTTTTGAAAAAAAAAACATCTTTCACTTCTCATGTCCTTGGTCTTACTAACATTGGAAATGCAGTCTGCTTAAGTTGCTACTTTCACAGCTGTCTTGAGGAATGACTATTCTGTGCAGCTAAAGGATTCCTGAGAGAATACAGCATTTCAAGGTGTTTCCATCCATTCTCATTTACCACAAAGGTAACACTTGCAAATATAAATGGATTCAAGGCTAATTCCAGGTGCAGTTTAACATTTGTCATCATAGAGTCATCTATTTTTAACATTTATGGTCATTTTATCATTTGCATTCTGGATGAAGCAGGGTTAATTTAACTCTACAGTAACTAATAAATATTTAAATATTTTTATATTTAAAATAAGAACAAGAAACTTTTTATTTTAATACTACAATATTTGACCAAAGATTATTGCTAAGTAGCCTTGGAAACTGATTCTTTTATTTCCTACTATTTAAAAATATGTCTTTGGCATTTTATCTAGGTCAAAGACTTTATATTATTAATCTTCTGAAGTGTTTCTGCAACCTTTTGTCCCTACATGCCATATATCATTCTCCAGTTTAGCTCACGAGTTTAGTACCTTTCTCAGGTTATCTTAATTTGTTACTTTTTCCAAATATTATTTTTTAAACATTTATTTTACTTCATTTAATCATTTCTTCACAATATGTAATTCTCAATTCTAATATAGGGAATATTGTTCATTTCCCACAGTAACTAGGAAAATTGTATCCCTCCTCCTTCAGGTCTTCCTACTTGATGATTAAATGTATCAATCTTCATCTTTTCTCCTCTCCTGGGTGTTTCTGTGTGCCAATGTAACACCATTCAAGCCACTAGTTGGCTGGGCCTTCACACATTTGAAATAAAAGTCCTTTTAGTGTGTCCTTTACTTGCTTAGTCTTGACATAACTCCTTGCTAAGCAAACGCTTTTCAGCAGCAGCTGAAACACTGCTGTGTTATTAACACTGTTTTGGTCACAAATCCAAAGCATGGATGCCCACCAGATGAGTTCTATGAAAAAAAATGGACTTTATCCCAATCGAACTTAGTACATTCATGACTTTCTGAAGGAAGTGTGACAATATTCCAGTCTTCTGTTTGCAGACTTAACTCCACTGTTAGTCTCCATCCTCTGAAGGCACCTAGTTCAAAACGTTCCTCAGCTGATAAGCAAGCTTGATTTTGAAGATATTCTTGCCCCACTTTTCAGAAGGCTCCGAACACTAACCAGCAGTTCTTATTCCTTCAAAAGGATCATATGGTTCTATAATCCAAAGCAAAACATACAATACCCGATAGATATTGAATTGTAGGATGCACATCGCCTTGAGCACTTACTTGAGTCTTCTCCACCAGGATCAAGAATACAACCTGGACTCCAATGTCTCTCATTGTAGCACACCCATTTCCAAGGCTTTGATCCAGTTAAGGTATTTCTCATAACTGATGCCTTAAATGAATGAGCAACAAATCATTATTTATCATTTTAACATCATGTCTATGAACTCCAGTTGTTTATATTGTGCTAGTCAAATCTGAAAAACTAGTCAAAGCAAAGACAGTATGAATATAGATAAATAAGAAAATATAGAAATACAGCAGAGAATAAGTCTTTACATATAACACATGTTGATTGTAGCACATATCAACTTTTGGTTTGTTTGTATGAGGATAACAGAGTTTTGGGAAAGAATTTGAAAGTCAATAATTGAAAAAATATATAGATGGGGAGGCCTATTCAAAAGTAGAGGGTGGCATGCATGGTGGCTGCAGGGATTTGTTTGGTTGAAAAGGTAGGCATAATGGAAAAATGATTCTTCTCTACGAATGAAGAACTGAGAGATGGAAACTAAATTAGGAAAAATAAAGCTGAAGCTTTAGTGACTGTAGAAGATAAACAAGTGAATGGTTCCAGAGGAAGTTTTAACATGCCCATGCTCACGAAAACCCTCTTTGCAGCAGCATTCTGAGTGGATGTGCATGGTCAGAGTTTTATTTACTAGAACTGTAGAAAGCATTTTGTAAAAAGCAAGATACAATCAGAAGCAGCAGTATGAACAATAAGTTTAGTTATATGGGTGAAGACAAAAGGCTTTAGTGAAGTAATATAACCTTTCTTATCCCTATCCACCTCACTAAAACTGCAAATCAATGCCTAAGGAGAAACAGCTTCAGGCTGGAGTGACAGATCACATTTTTTTCCAAGATGTTCTTTGTGTGCAGATGTTACAGTATAACTATAGTTGTAGGATGGAGAGGCTGTAAATTATGCACACAGGTAAAGTTATTTTAATCACTGTGTGCACTAATAATATCAATTTTATTGCCATCTGATAACCATATACTTTTTAGTGTTTTCAGAATATAGTGAACTTTTAAAAAAGGTACACTAAATACATGAATTAGACATTTTTAATGTAATTAATACGATTCCATAATTTCCAGTTTTAGTAACTTGTAACAAATATTTAGTCAAAACTACTATTATCAGGTATATTGTAAAGTATTTTTACATATTTTTATGTCATTATTTTAGACAAAACATTCAGTAGCATCCTGCAACTAACACATTTTTACTGCATTATTGAAAATTAACCTATCTGACCTTCAAATGAAGTGGATGCATAGTCTTGACTTCGTCTTACAAAAAGTTTCACTAGTTCCACTAGTTCCACTAGTACAATTCATGAATAGTCAGCATGATTTTTGTCATAATGAAACCTGGGATACTCCAGTTTTTTCAAAAGCTTTGGCACAAAGTTAAAGTACCTACCTGTTGGATGTAATTTCAAAGAATTACTCATCTCTGTACATTATGATCAAGTTCTGGTGTTATGCATTAGAGAGAGCTTGGTCTCTTTCTAAGAAACAATACAGCACAGAAGACCTCAGAATGGAGAGGAAATTTGGAAGGGTGAACAAGGAAGACAGATTGCAAGAACAGACATTAGTGAACCTATCCAGTTCCCTGCCATTATCATGTTCTTCCCTCAACCAAGCACAGTCTCCAGTACTTTGATTAGTTAGTGTTCATCATAGTAACTTATTATTATTCTAGTGTTAAACTACACTTTCCTCAAATCAGTTACACAAAATCTGACACAATGGATTCTTAGGTATTTTCTAGATAAAGAAATGGCTGTATTCTGTAGGCAATAAGTGTTGTTTTACCTATTTTGTTAGTGAGCAACTCAAGATTTTCAATTAAAAAATAAAACAATCTCCATTGAGATGTTAGCTCACAATCTAATTTAGGCAAAGTGTGATCAGAAATTAGTTTTAACAAGTAATTTCTTTAATAGATTATATTTTCATCTTTAATCTCTTTTCTGATAAACAAACCTGATGGTGGTTGACCTTGGAAGATGGAAAAGCTCAAGGGTCAACCTTCATGTGTGCTCCAGTTCTTCAGGTTAAATCTGCTCTATCATTGGGTCCTCTCCAGGGCCTAAAAGGAAATACCTTCCCCAACAGGGTTTCTCCAAGGACCTCTCTGCTGGGGCACTCAGAGCCACTCCTGCCCTCCTCCTGCTCTCCCTCGGGGCTGGCAGGGCTGTTTCTCCCCCTCTGTCTCTCAGCTCTGGCTGCCAGGCAGCGTTTTGCCTGCTCTTGCCCAGGCTTTCCCCAAGGTGACTGCCTGCCCACTGCTGAGGGGCTCAGCTGTGCCCTGCACTGGAACCAGCTGAAATCGTCTGTGTTCCCTCAGGTGCCTGCCCTGCAGCCCCTCACTGCTGCTGCCATCAGCACTGGAACACCTGCATCCAATACACCAGCAAAATTGATGTGTTCATAAACATGTTTTATAGGATGTTTTAAATGTAACAACAACTAAATGCTGCCTAAATTAAAGTACAAACACAAAATACAAAATCCACAGAGAACACATTCACTCAGCTAGCTACATTCGATACTGCATCTGTGAACAGAAAAATAATCACTGCCACGTTTAGAATAGAGGTTTTAATGTTTTCCTGCTTTCCAAACATGCTGAATTAGGTGGCCAAGACCTCATCATCCTCTGCTATACTGCATCGTGTCACATGAGGAATCATAAGCAAGGTAATGCCATCAATGTGATAAAGTACACCAAAACATGCATTTCAAATAACATATCTGCTGATAAGTGTAGGTCCCTTCCCACAAAGGTCTAACACTGGCTCACTGACCAAGCCCTTAAAAGGCATTTTCTATAGCTGAGGAAGAGGAGACAATCATTGGGTGAGATGTCTTCAGTCTGAAACAACAGAATCCCATTTAATGGAATCTTTCCAGGAAAGCTGGGTTACATACTGCATTTTCAAAAATAGTAAGTTATTGTTCTTGACCAAAAGGAATGCATTTATTGTTTATTGTAATGTCTCTTAAAAAAAACCAACAAAACCCAAAAGAAACAAACCAATAAAGCCCCCAAGCAAAGCACCCAAAACCAGCAATAAGACTGTTGAAAAAAACATTTTGCAGCTGAGTGCTATAAATAGAGTACATTTGAGATCTACTTTTTCAATGCTCTGACCTGATTGGAAAAAATCCCCACTTTTCCACCCTGCCTGAGTGAGACTGCCTGCCCTATACTGCTTTAAAATGTAATAATAGTTCAAGTTGAATGGAAGGTATGTTTACAGACCACATAGTGAAGGTCCCTTAATATTTTTAGCATGTGTCAGTGGGGTTTGGTGTGTTTTTAAAAATTATTTTTATATTGAAGTCTTGTGGTAATATCACAGAATCATAGAATGGTAGGAGTTGGAATATGTTAATGCTGGAACATGGTGCCTAATGCTGGAATAAGTACTGCCTGGAGCAGCTGCTTTTCTCAGCAGTTGTTCCAAGCTATGTAGCTTATTCTGACACAGTTCATCTCTGTGTCCTGACTCCATACCCTAGACTAGCAAAACGTTGAAGTGTATGCTTGACAATCAGCATCTGCTCAAGTCCTGATGATTTTTGTTTAAACGGTTACCCTACAAAAGCTACAGCAAGGACAGGATCTGCTAAGTAACAGTACTAATGAAATTGTTGGTACTAGTTTTTCCCGTGTCTCTGAGCATAGACCAATGGTTTTCAACATTTCATGCAGGAGTCTGTGAGCCATACCTTGTCTGCTCTTGACACCTCAACTTTTTAAAATGGCTTTGTCTCTACAAGCTAAAAGCAGAGCTTTATTTAACTTTGTTCAAAAGGAACAGAGCGTGAACTAGTGCTTTAATGAGTAGGAACAAATAAAAGCATGGACTTCAGAATTAAAAGTTGAGAAAGGCCACAGACTCCTACAGGACACTGCAAGACAGATGATTATTTGATTTTTACAAACAAAACCTGAGCATTCTATTTCTGCAAACACAAGTTCATCATTGTAGCTTGGTTTTGCTAGAGGTGGTGCATAGACAATACTCATGTCACATGGGTATCATGATCAGTCTGTAGCTGGACAACAGTTGATATTACTGCTTGAAGCAGCTGGAGCTCTCATCCAGCCTCGACTCTCTCAATTCTGTCTTTTGTTTTGCCTGTTAAACCTTTGAGGGGCTGTACAATATACTGTCTGGGGAAGGTTATACTGCTGTGAATGGAATCCCTTGGTAACATTACTTCCAACGTTAATTCTAAGAGTAGTGTAGACAACACTTAAAATTTCCTGTCTAGCCACTGAGTCATTCTATGTCTTGCCATCACAATCTTTTCTATCAGCCCTACACTTCTTTGTACCAGACATTCAGCATATGACATATGGAGTAACACTTGTCCAACATTAACTATCATAGGTTCCTTTTCTCCCAACAGTATTTGTAATAGATTTTATTGCTAGAGCCCCCCATTTTATATCCCTGAGTACTAATCAAGTAGCCAGCAAAGAGCATGTAGACCTGGCCTCAGCTTCAGTGTTGGTATTTAACTAGGGCAGCACACAACATGTTGTTAAAGAAGCATCATTTGGTTACAGCATAATGATTTGCAATACTACGCTGAGGATTTACATATGGCTTTATAAAAAACCTTTAAAAGGAAAAACCTCTATTCCATGGAATTTAGTCAGAAACTTAGCCTCCCCAGAACATTAAATTGTTACCTACATGAGTGAGGGAGAGAGGAGAAATGAGCATGGGACAGAACATTTACCAAGAAATCTTAAAAGTGCCTCACATTATCATATAACTAGGAAATACTCTTCATGGTATAAGACATTGTGTTTGGCTAGTCTATAAGTGATTTCAAAACTTTTTTTCCTATCTATTCTGTAGTAAGAACGTAGATGACACTACTGGCTTGGCCCAGTATTGGACTCTGATGCACTAGAACAAGATTTTCTAAGGATGATATGAAAAACCTCGTCACAAATGCACACTTTGCTTATGGCGGAAGCAATATCCTTGTCCTTTCAGTCAGAAATTATCTTGCTCCTGAATGTAGCACTTCCAATTGAGTAACATCCTCAATTTAGGTAAAAAAACCCCTATTCATCAGTCTCTTGTATAAGGATCTAACATTTTGTTACTGGTATCTACAAGTTGGCTGTCATAGTTGTTCTTTTAAATTAAAACTACCTAAATGTGACTGGTTTTAATATAAAATTTACACAGAAATGAAGTCTAAAGAAATGAGATTATTGACTCACATATTTATCTTGTAGAAATCAAGAAGGTCAAAATCAGATTAATATTTAATGTTCAAATTGAATGTTATAAGCATAAATAAGTAAACATACATAATAATAAACATATAATAATAATAAATTGGTGCATTTCATTTCAAGCTACAGGGTAAATATTGCTCAGTTTTAACACACTTGATAATTATTTTTTAAAAATATGACTGAAAATATTGTTATTATTGTATGGAAAAAAAAATCCAGATCGAGTTTCTTTCTTTGATTTAACTATCAGTTTTAATAATGTCAGTCAACATATTAAATCTCCCTTTTAGCATATGTTGGACTAGTTAAGATCTGAATAGCGCCTTGGGATTATGAAAGTTTTATAAGTACATTCTTGGTACTAAGTAAGTACTTAGTACTACGTACTAAGAAAAATAAGTAGTACAGTACATATATATTTATATACAATATTTGCGCTTGTATCAAGAACTGATCTCTTGCATCTGATAACAGTACTGATGCTATACATTTCCTTAAACAGACACAAAACAGAGTTCTGTCAAGTGAAAACTGTTGATGAATACTTAAAGGTCCGATTTGAACTCTGTACTATGTTGTTTCATTGAGAAGGCAGAACTCTTTCCTGGCCAGGATAAAATCTTCACACTCTAGACACGTTGATTCTTTGCATGGGTATGGGTATCATTATGAATATAACTGAGATAATGTAATACAGTTTATCCAAATATAGGAAACCTAAACCATCATGGTATTCTCAATGCAAGCAGATCAAACACAAATAATTGCTCAGTGCTACAATATTTAGGTCTCTGTAAACAAAAACAGAGATAAATAGTATATTTTCACTCAATCAAACTACATCATTGGTTTCCCTTTTTGTGAAATTATTTCAGATCTTAGGAGAGAACTGTCATAAAGGATTGAACTGCAATAGGATGATTAAAAAACATAAATTATTAGAGCAAAGATGAGTGATTTAGGATTGTAGGGATATCTTGATCCAGAATTTAGTGCCAGAAAAAAAGTTTGTGAAATAGTACTTTTTGTATGGCTCAAAGAAGAAAATTCCTTCAGGGGCTGCTTTTTAGGAAGTAGGCAACAGTTCACCTGGTGACTAGTTCTACTCCTTCAACTGATGAATCATAAGATCAAAGCCACCAGGAGTTTTGTAGTAAACAGAGGACTTTTTGTCCTCTATTTACCACAGCAAAGGGGGCACTGGTGCAGAACAATAAAAGGAAGCTGTTTTCAAAAACATGAGAGGGAGATCTCCCAGCAAATCATCTCTGTATGGACACACAGGGCCCTGAGCTCCTGAGGAAATCCACCTGAGCCAAAAGACAAAGCTTAAAACATATTTATAGCCTTTACCTACATCTGGAACTTTATAGTCCCCTTTTTTATGTAGCTCCTGGATGGTGGTGAGCTTTCCATAAGGAAAAAGATTTTTATTTTCATGGGAAGCTCGTAGTTTAAACAATGACCATGAGGAATTCTTAACATTTTCTTCCCTCATTCTCTGCTGTGAAATGGCACAGTAAATCAATGCATACACACATACACCCACACTCTTTAAACCTATCCTGCCCTGGATGTCTGAGTACCCTGAGTTGATACGATTGGTGGTTGTATGTGATAACACACATTGTGTCTGTGTACATGGGCAGTATACTTAGCCATTTATACCTTGAGTGACTGACTGAACTTCCAGCTGCCCTCAGCCAGAGTGTTGCATATAAGTATTTGACAAGTCTTTGACAAGGAGCTCTCCAGGTAGAAATTGCAGATAGTCACAGAGATTGCTCCTTACAGCTTATGCTCTGCCTAAGACAACTGTTAGGCATAATATGTGTGTTTCAACATATGCTTCATCTACCATCCTGGCTGGAGAATCTGTCCATCCTAAAGACCCTTCCTAGGCATCTCTTTCTACAAAGTTTACCAAACTGTACATAGGTAAGGTAAATAGTAAAAAGAAATTGTACTTACAGGTGCAGAAATTATCACATGGCAGACTTTTTTGTACATAATCAGTAGCAAACAAACCATATACATACTGAAGTAGTCATGTAAGACTGGAGTCTTACTGAGCCAGCTGAATTGTGAAAAATGACTAGAATGGCAGTTCAGGGTGTCTCACTAGATTTAGCTGAAGATCTGTTCCAAGGACTCTTGCAACAGAGACTCCCATCATTATCTGGACAATGACAGGCCATTCTGTTCAGGACATCCGATCTCTCCTGCCAATGGCAAATATCCCAATAAATCAATCTTTTTTTTATCAACAACAACAAAACATTGGTATCTACACACAAAAAAAGTCCTTTACCAACAACAAGAAAAATTACTTTCTGTACTACAAGTACTGTGTAAGATACTTACAACTAAAACTAGAGATTGACTTCTGGATAGGGCTTTGCTGGTGGCTGACTACTGCTTTATCTTATGAAGGATTTAAATCGTTCAGATGTCTTGTACTGCCTGGCTGTGGAAGCTTTCATTTCTTCCTGAAATACGAGTTTCTTTTAGAATTAATGTATTTTGACTGAAGTTAACAATGTTCCCTTGTAAACTTGTACGTCTTAAAGTGTTCAAATTATATTATGTCCTCTTGAGAAACTTCTTATATAAAATAATTAGGAAGAATGGAGGGGAAAAGTGACAAAATTATAGTTAAAAGGTGCTGTTTCTCGTTCTGAGATTTGCTATTTATCCTTTTCAAGAGTCAACAGTTATTTGGAAAAACAGTTGCTTCTGTGCCAATTTTTACTGAATGAATTGAGATATGCACCAGAAGATTGGACACTTTATGAATGTGTCTTTTTATATACTACAGTGTGTGTCTTGGAAATTTTACAAAAATTATGCCATCTGGTTATCCATTTGCTCATTATCAGCCATAAAGTGAGGGGAAAAAATATGCAGTTTATTCAGCCTCACTAGATTCAAACAAAATCAAAAGTGCAATTTGTTTGATCTAGTGTAGTAAAATCTGCCTACTGGGATTGATGAAAGTAAAAATACTGAGTGTTACAATCCTAGAGTATATGTCATCATCAAAGATGTTTCATTTAGTTCTTTGAATATAATTTGAAGATAAGAGATAAAGCCATTGTGTCACGCTAAATCCTTCAGACCAATATTTGTAAGAACTGATATAAGTGAAACAAATGAAAATGCCTGTAAATTAATTTACACACACAATAAATCCAGTACACTGGAGTGCCTAACACGGTCTGACAGATTTGGGAATTTTTTATCTTGAGCTATTGCTAAAAGAGTGTTCATGATGCAAAAAATACAGGAAGTTTTCAACATCTATTATATTAATATCATAGAGCAATTACCTTACTTATTATCCATGACTGAAAGAGAGTATTTGTTGGAAAAATGATTAATTAATTACCCAGCTGATACAGATTTCTAGAATACCACTGAAAATGAAGTAGCTATAGCATAACCATTGAAGATCTGATCCTTGTCTATCTTTGACATATGAAGTTGGTTTGTGTTGTTTCAAATGTAAAATTATTGAAATTTAAATCCTTTCTTCATGAATAGCTTTTCAGAATTGGTAGTTAGGCTTTTAAAAGCCTACTGAAGTAGCTCTCAAATTCACCTTAGGCAAATAAATGTTAGGATGGCATTTGCCTCAAAAACATTTAGCCACCCAAAAGCTGGTGTTGCAACTCCACTAATTAAAGTCAAATAAAAAAAAAAACCAAAACACAAGTATACAAAAAAAACCAAAAAATCATCCACAGAATAAAAATGAGAAAAATTATTTTATGTCACTGTCATGGTTTGGCATGACAGCCTTTTCTGGTAAGGGGGAAGGGGCTGTAAAGATGGCGCCTGTAAGAAGTTGTTTGCAACTCTTCCCAGCTCTGAGCCAGACCCACTGCTGGGGCTGAGCCAATTAGACGCCTCCACGGTCACTTTTTAAGAAGAAGCCGGAAGAGGAGGCTTCTTCATCCATCTTCTTCCTGCTTCTTCCTTCTTCTGTCCCTTCTTCTTCTTCTGGCTGGTGGTGGTGCAA